>BTHU01000022.1:581326-828826 GCA_036184795.1 Tokudaia tokunoshimensis
GATTAATTATATAAGTGGTTAAAATTAATAGCAATCTTTGGATATTTAGATATTAAGGTGCTTAAAATTATAAAGAAAAAGATGGGCTCTAGATAAAATGTTAGGGATAAGTTTTCTTAGCAAGAGCAACAGGGAAATACAATCAAGACAGTAAAACTAAAAGTTAGGAAACCATGGAGGCTTTAGGGGTTCTTCCAATTTTAGTTAATACATTACAGGTTTCTTTTTTTTAAAGTCGTAGATATTGGAGAAATAGAACACTGGAGAACGTTTTAGGGTAGAAGCTATGGCCTAGCAGTGGCTCTGATTTAATCATTTAAAATAGAACCTAGAAGTTTTTATTTTTCATATTTTTCATTTTCCTCTCTACCTGTTCCCACCCTTTTCTTTATCTTTCTTCATGAGGTAGGGTCTTATGTAGCCCAGGATGGCCTCAAATGCCATACATACAGAATGACCTCGAACTCCTAATCCTCTTGCTTCCTCCTTCTGGGTGCTGGAATTACAGTCGTTTATCACCAAACTTGGTTTGTGTTGTTCTTGGGATAAAACCCAAGGCCTTGTGCAAGAACTCTACCAAATGAGCTATCTCACAAACCCAAAAGTGTGGATTTCAAAAAAGGGTCCTGGTAATGTTTGAATGTGATCATCCAAAGCCCATAACGTAACACCAAGCCAGCGTTCTGCTCAGATTGTATTCTGCCACCATACACTATGAATTTGAATTGTGGGGCATCTCTCCAAATTATTGTGTTGGGTATCTCTGAACTCATTTGATAAATTATAAATATCATAGGATATTTATAATTGAGACTGTTAGGTTAAGACATAATCCAAATTGGCTTTGCAAAAGGAGAAACTTGAACACAGATGCTGTACTGGCTGGTTTTGTGTGTCAACTTGACATGGGCTGGAGTTATCATAGAGAAAGGAGCTTCAGTTGGGGAAGTGCCTAAAGGAGATCCAGCTGTGGGGCATTTCCTCAATTAGGGATCAAAGCAGGAGGACCCCTTGTGGGTGGTACCATCTCTGGGCTGGTAGTCTTGAGTTCTATAAGAAAGAAGGCTGAGCAAGCCAGGGGAAGCAAGCCAGTAAGAAACATCCTTCCATGGCCTCTGCATCAGCTCCTGCTTCCTGACCTGCTTGAGTTCCAGTCATGACTTCCTTTGGTGATGAACAACAGTGTGGAAGTGTAAGCTCAATAAACCCTTTCCTCCACAACTTACTTCTTGGTCATGATGTTTGTGCAGGAATAGAAACCCTGACAGATGCATGTAGAGAAAAAATGATGTAAGAAAAAATAGAAGATGGCTGTCTATATAATGCAAGTTTTTAAACTTAAAGAGGATGTGTAAACAGAACATTTGCAACAACATGAATACAACACTTTATTTCTAAGTAATTTCTCTTCTGATAATAAAATCATCTATGATACATGTATCTTAAAAGATAAAAGTGAGTGCTAAAAATAAAACTGATTTGTCCTAGTTCATCACAGGTCCTAAAATAGTTTGATAGTATCTCTTACAAAAAAAATGTCCAAATTTGGGTAAAAAGTATATCACCGCACTCATTATGACATGATTAACAGTCAGCATTTATAATGAAACTTTACAGTAGAGTATAAGAGGTTATACAATAATAACTGGAAAATGATGACTGAAACTCAACACAAAAGTCATCAGTTGTATTGAAATCAAGATGCTTAAAGAATTAACCTTACTAAGATTTCTCCCTTGATCAAATATGTTTCAGTAAATATTTCTTCAAGGTATATATTGAATCTTTATCAACATGTAACATATTTTTGTCCTGCTAGATTCTAATTGAGAGGAAAAGTAACAGATCAGTGATCAGGGTGAGGTAAGAAAAACACATTATCTAGGTGTGGGGATAGATTCTATTGCATCTATATTTTGATATTTTGCTCATAATGAATTCAATTGCATTAATTTTTATTTTCAAAAACTATTATTTTCAGATACCATGCCAATTTCTGGGTTTTGTGGTTCTCAAGAGGAGATCATTACTCATCTTACCCTGCAGCAGTCTTTACAAGACACGGAAATTGTCTTATTAGGTATGGTGGTTTGAATGTACTTGGCCCAGGCCCAGGGAGTGGCACTATTAGCAGGTGTAGCCTGGATAAAGACATACAACTCTTAGCCTCCTCTAGTCTCACATGTACCTGGATGCTGCCATGTTCTTGCCTTGATGAAAATGGACTGAACCTCTGAACCAATAAGTCAGCCCCAATTAAACGCTGTCCTTTATAAGAGTTGCCTTGGCCATAATGTTTGTTCACAGCAGTAAAACTCTAAACTAAGACATTAAGATTTTATCGCTGTGAAGAGACATTATGGTCTCAGTAACTCTTATAAAGGAAAACATTTTATTAGGGATTAGTTTACAGTTTCAGAGGTTTCTGGGCAAGAAAGAGGCAGACATGGTGCTGTCAAATGAATGGAGAGTTCTTCATCTTGATCTGCGGGTAGCAGAAGAGAACTGACTTAAGTTTCTGAGACTTCAAAGTCAGCCTCAACAGTGGCACGCTTCTTCCAGCAAGGCCATGCTTCCTCCAACAAGGCTGTACCTTCTAATACTGTCACTCCATATGGGCCAAGCATTCAAACACATGAGTCTATGGGGGCTGTTCCTATTCAAACCACTGAAGGAACTGAGCAAAGAAATTAAAGATTTGTATAGTGAGTTCTCTGCAAGCTATGTGGAGCCAAGTTGTTGTTACTTTCCTGACACAAGGAAACCCTGACCAAGGAGAGCCTATATAAACTTTATGGTTGTAATAGATGTTTTTTGTTTTTTTTTTAATTTTATTTTCTAAGTTTTTTTTATTTACATTCAAAATCATTTCCCCTTTCCTGTTTCCTCCCTCCCCGAAAGTCCCATAAGCCCCCTTCCCTCCCTCTTTTCCCCATTCAACCCCTCTTGCTTCTCTGTCCTGGCATTCCCCTACTTCCTCTTTCCAGGACCAGGGGTCTCTCCTTCCATCTTCTTAGAAATCTATTGATATGCGAATTGTGTTTAGGGTATTCCGAGATTCTGGGTTAATATCCCCTTATCAGTGATTGCATACTATGTGTGTTCTTTTGTGATTGGGTTACCTCACTAAGGATGATATTTTCAAGTTCTGACCATTTGCCTAGGAATTTCGTGAATTCATTGTTTTTAATTGCAGAGTAGTATTCCATTGTGTAAATATACCACATCTTCTGAATCCATTCCTCCATTGAGGGACATCTGGGTTCTGGAACATTATGTCTGTTGGTAGTTTGCGACAAGATTCCTTTCTTAAATTTCCTTTATAAAGTTGAAGTTTTTCTTCATTCATTCGCTTACTCTGTAACACGGGCTGACCTGAAATTCACTATATAGAAAAAGCTAGCTTCAAAATCACAGCAATTCTACTTCCTTCCTCATCCTCCCAAATGCTGGTATAACATACATGAGCCACCATGCCTGATAAGGTATGCCTCTATCTAAACTCAACACATTGATGTTTATTCTGGACTACTTTATGTTAGGTATAGGTGTATGTGTTTTTAAAATCAGGGTTTTTAATTATACTGTTAAATATAAACCATTCTAAACATATTAGTTGAGGGAAAAGATACTCAGAACCAATACACAAGTTTTATCTTTGGGGATTACAAGGATCTAGCATCCTAGGTCTTTGGTTCAATAATAATGAAGCTGAAAAAGATCCTATAACCCAAAAACCTACATCACTAGGAAGACTATAACTCACTCTCTCTCTCTCTCTCTCTGTCTGTCTGTCTATTTTCTATCTATCTGTCTGTCTGTCTGTCTATCTATCTATCTCTTTATTATATAATCATATTACAGGCATTCCTTATAATTCTCAAGACCAATGCACAATTTAAAGAGCACACTGAACACTAAAACAACAATTATTTAAAAATTTAAAAATGGGTGAGGACCAAAGGATACCCTTGCAATTTCGTTATTTATTCTTAATTTTTAAATTTTTCATCAGGGTGATATATGTTCAAGAGCTCAGAAACATTTCTCTACAGAACATTCTGAACTGCCTTTAGACAGGCCTGTGTGGTTTAAGCCCTTAAAAACTTGGGAACCCAGTTGGCTGGTACAAAATTGGGAGGTGTTTTCATCTGCATTGCAGATGGATCAACTGAAGAATTATGGATTCCTCTTTGTCCCATCTCCAACCCAAGCCTCAGGCCATCAAAGATGATGGTGGAGAGCAAGGAGACAGTTGAAGTCACCAGAAAGATAGCAAACCTCTACCTAAAGGATGAAAGGAGATATTGACCATATCAACAGAAGTCAAGTCTGCCCACCTGGGGCCAAGTTAAGGCCCTATGCACCAAGAGAGAAGTCATTCTATAAAACACACAGAATCTTTTGTCAACCTGAGAATCTTTTTTCTGGCGGTTAGCTGCTTTGGTCTGTACATGTGTGATGAGCATGTGTATTGGTCTTTTGTTCCTCATCTTCCTTTGCTTCAACTTGTAGATAGCATAGATCCAGCTCCTATTATTTTTAGGAATGATTCTGTGTTTATTCCTGGACCTTGGAACCATAACAGACTCATTTATTCATATAAAGAAAGGACCTGTGTTTAAGTTTCTTTTGGATTTGAATCACTTCTCATTTGCACAACACATCATAGCATTGATCATGGGCTTAATCGTGTTTCTCTTCTTTAGATTTTACTGATCAATGTAATAATACAACCAATAATAATGGATATAATTTGGATTCTTGTTCTTGGTGGCAGAGTATTACACAGTGTTTTTATTGTTCTAATATTATTCATTATGTTTATAATTTACTTGCTTATAGTATGCTCATGCATCAAATGGCAATTAGATTTATCTACAACATCTCAAATCAAAACCACTCTGGATAGCCTGTGTTTAGAAATAAAATAAGGGGGAAAGTTGTTGGAACATAGTCCAAGAATGTAGTCATGAGAGGAGAGTTCTGAGTGCTTGTAAAAACAACTCCATGAAACCAAGACAAAAATATTGTGACCTCAGTTTCTTCAAAAACATGGACTTGTTTTTGGATTATGCTTTTGTACCCCTTCCAGGTATAGCAGATAGGAGTGAGTTTACTTCAGATTATTCATTACAACTAACTATTATATGTTTGTATGTTGCTATAGAAAAGCATGCTTTTGACATATGTGGCTTACCCACCATGTATGGCTTGTCTTGCCACATGTGGCTTTTCCTGGTGATTAGACACTTTACCCATGTGACTCTTCTTAACCTTCTGAGTATAAATTATCTGATACTCAATAAAATTGGCTATTGCATCAGACTCTAGTGTGCATCATTTATTGGCTCCATTCTCCCACATTCCATCATCTCTAGGGGAATGACACCACATCAATGAGAGTGGAAGAGAGATGTCACCAGTGGACCAAAGCCAGGATAGCTCCTAAAGTTCTCTGATACTGGGTCCAGTTTGTAATCCCATTTTATATTCTAAACCCATAAGGTGGGTTTGGCAAGCAAGCAAGATCTTATAAAAGCATATGTGTCAGTCAGCAGGTTGTTAAGGGCAATGGCTTGTTTTAGCTATTTCTCCAAGTTTTAGGTAGCAATTGAAGTCAAGCTTAGCAAATCAGAAGTACAAGCATTGCTTTAAGTAAACCACTAAATAAATTGATAAATTAGTAGTTAATAATTGGACTTTTTTCACCCTTTCCTACTTCACTTCATGTTCATCTTTATACAAAAACTCCTGGAATTTTTTTAGCCATCAAAGCAAGAAGTTTAAGTTTGCTGAAAACTCACACAATACCTACTGACTGTTCCAATCCAACACCTCATTTTCATACCAAATGGTGAAAACTCATCATCCTTCTCCTTTAGAAAACAACCAATTAGTAGGATTTTGTAATTCTGGTTTCTTCCATGTGGTTTTTGAATAGAAGCTAGAGAAGGTTATTCCTCCTCAGCTCCTCACAGTGCAACATTGAAAATGCTAGTTATAATACAAATGAGAAGCTGTTAGAAGCATTAACATCACTCATCTAAGTGGAGAAAAGAAACTAGAAAATTCCAACCTTCATTTCTATAAAGATGAAAGAGGAAAACGTGCCTCAACTTTATTATACCTCCAAATCTGTGCAAATCTGTGAAGAATAGCCATTCTTACTAACTGGCTTCCATTGAGGCTGAAACAAACGATAGAAAGTTTCTCAGACTAGAGCTAGGAATGGCTCCATGGACAAAGTGTTTGCCCTGCAGAATAGAGAACTGGAGCTTGGATCCCTGGAGCACAAACAAAAAAAGCCAGGCAGGAATGAGATCCTCTTGCAATCCTACCACTCAGGTAGCAGAAACAGGGAGTTCCTGAGGCAAAATGGTCAGCTAAGCTAGCTAGAATTGCAAGCTCTGGGTTCAGTGATGAGAGACCCTCCCTTAATAAAATAAAGTGGACAGTAATAGAGGAAAACTCTGGACATTAACCTCTGGCCTGTGTTCACACCCACACATACACCTGTGTCTACACATATGTGAACATATACGTACACCAACATACACATGTAAAAAATCGTCTTAGTACTAATTACAGGGTTGGTCTGCCAATGGAATCCATAGAGAAAGAAAAATAAATTAGTTTCTATGTCAAACTGCTTCTAATAAACATTCTTATAGTAAAAAAATTGTCTTTAACATAAAAATGAATCAACAAAAGAAAGTGATGTATAGGAGTTAGGTCTGGTTCTTCCTCCCAGACCAATGCTCCCAGAAATAAGACTTGGACTCAAAACATATTCACCAATACACTGGCCATATAGCTAGACTCTTCTATGGCTAGATCATAGCTTAAAATAACCCACTTATTCTAATCCACATTTTGTCATGTGGCTGGTTACCTGTGCTCAGGTACTAAGCATCTGTCTCATCACATCTTCCTGGGAGAATCTCTCACCTGACATTCTCCCAGAATCCTTTGGTCTCCCAGATGTCCCATTTCCTATTTACTGCCTAAGCCATAGGCCATCAAATTTATTATTGACAGGTACCACATCCATAAAAACACAAGATATTCTCTCTACAGTATTGATAATGCCCCTAAAGTGAAAACTGGAATAAAGTTACAATTTGGATTGAATGTTGTTAAAGTCAAGGCATCAAAAATCAGGAGAAAATTTCAAACCTTGAAGGAAAATTAAATGAAAATAAATTTAAAATTAATTGGTTCAGACAATTATGACAAGAAAGAAAATTAGTATGCTTAAGTGATTTTATTTCCAGACATGGGATGAAATTAAGACAGAATATTCATGCTAGTCTCAATCAAAATATTCATATTAGTTTCAATCTCTTTGGGAGTGAAAAACTGCTCTTTTTTTCCCTTGAATTTTCATTCATGAATGTGTGTGTGTGTGTGTGTGTGTGTGTGTGTGTGTGTGTGTGTGTGTGCAGGCTAGAGGTAGGCAGATACAAGATGTCTTCTTAAATAGTCTTTTCCCTAGAGCTGAGAACCCACGGACTTGTACTTGCTAGCCAACTGCTCTACTGCTGAGCTAAAGCCCCAAACCTAATCATGGACTATTTGAGATGGGGTCTTTCAACAGGCCTGATACCAGTTTAGCTACAGTGGCTGGCTAGCAAGCCCTAGAGATGCTCTGGTTTCTACCTACCTAGTGCTAGGGCTCCAGGTATATACTGCTGCAATATGATTTTTACATGGGTGGTAGGGATTGAACTCAGGTCTTCATGCTTGCATAGTTTGTAAACTAAGTCATATTAGTCTTTTTTCTAAGTCAGATTAAGTCATCTAAGCCTCATACCCTCCTCTTAGAATATTTAGATATGGAGCTTTTGTTCAGGATTAGTGCCTGGGCTGGGATTTACTTCAAAGATGGATCTGAGCTTTTCATCCTAGATGACTATTAGCTTCTTCCTCCTTTCTCATGTGAATCACTGAGGTACTGTTAGGTCATATTTGGACTTGTTGCAGAGTGTCAAGGTGGTACTTTATGAATTCTAGGGGTAGGTCATTAGAAGCCTTATAAGTTTCCCTGAGATTATGGGATGCAGAAAACCCCAGTAAATACAGGTTCCACACCAAAACTTTGAGTAGCTGAGTTTCACTGGGCTATAAGGAATCCCAAATTATCTACTAGAATATCCATCCAGGATTGTTCTTCAACTGATGACACTCTGAGATCTTGATACAAAGGTACAGTAGCTGTCACATAACTCCATTCTCAGTCACCACCTGGAGGCCTACAAATGAGCACTCCTCAATTCAGTTATCAAATCCCTGTCAAATCAGTGAGATTTACTAAATTACAAGGTTTTTTGTCCATCCGTCTGTCTGTCTGTCTGTCTGTCTGCCTGTCTTTTAATGTATGCAGCTATAGCTAGCTAGCATGATGTCCATGGATTGGGGAAGAATTCTGAAGAAAGACATTCCATATCTGGTATTATAGAAGATAAATAGTGCTAGGGTGGTGAGGCAGGAGTGGGTGGGTGGGTAGGTGGGGGAGCACCCTCATTGAAGCAGGGTAAGGGAGAATGAGACAGTAGGTTTACAGAGGGGAAACCAGGAAAGGGGATAGCATTTGAAATGTAAAATAAAATACCTCCCCAAAGAAATAGTAATGGTCACAGAGACTGTTTTCCAAGTTTATGAAAGGGAAATCTGATGCTCAAAGAAGTTTGTACTTGCCTAAGGTCACCAAAACATCATTAGTGCTGAAGCAAAAACTTCCTTTTAGAGTAGAACATGTTTTTATTATGTAAGAATGATTTAAGTTTCTTGTTTAGAGGAACACCAGCATTCCTTTGTGGCCAGGAGTGCTGACTTTGCAGTTAAGGTACCTGAAATTTGTCCTCACTATTTAAGTTTTAAACCAGGATGAGAACAGTTGGACTATATCTCCATAACCATCCCTGATCTGCAAATAGACTCCAACAGGACTAAAACTTGCAGAATTTATATTCTATGTGGTAACCTAGTGCCTTTGTGATTCTTGAGCTTTGCTAGCCAGCCAGTCTAGCCATATCAGTGAACTCCAGATTCAGTGGAACTCAAAAAACTAAGGTATACAGCTGATACCAATATCTAGCCTACATCCCCAACACACACACACACACACACACACACACACACACACACACACACACACACACATGGCCAGGGAGCCATGGGCAGGGTTGGGGAGTAGGCCTGAAGTAAGATTGAAGTCAAGGCATGTCCAAATACAAGAAATCTCTTCCTGAGGCAGGAGTAGGATAATCTCACCACCACCACCACCACCAGTGTCCTCCTTCCCCACACACCCTGGACCTGCATGTCTGGGTACATGTAGTCGTGTGCTCTGCCTTTGCCCCATTTCTCCCAGGTCGCAGCCTGGTAGCCAAGTTAAACTTCCTCTCCCTTCATAAGAACATGTTCAGCAGCAGCCGGAATTCCTCCTTATGCTAATGAGGCATCCATAGTATCCTGGCCCCAGCCAATGATGTACACTTACCCTGAAAGCCCCTACTCACTCCTAAATTGGTTGAAAGAGGAATTACAAACATTTTCTGGTAAAATTGAAGATTTACATGAAAAATATTTCTGTTAGACTATGTTTTCTATTGGGGAATTAAGTCCATTGTTGTTATAAGATATTAAGGAATAGTGATTGTTGTTTCCTGTTATTTTTATGTTTGTGTGGATACCTTCTTTTGGGTTTGTTGGAAAAAGATTACTTTCTTGCTTTTTCTAGGGTGTAGTTTCCCTCCTTGTGTTGGCATTTTCTATCTATTATCCTTTGTAGGGCTGGATTTGTGGAAAGATATTGTGTAAATTTGCTTTTGTCATGGAATGTCTTGTTTTCTCCATCTATGGTAATTGAGAGTTTTGCTGGGTATAGTAGTTTGGGCTGGCATTTGTGTTCTCTTAGAGTCTGTGTGAGATCTGCCCAGGATCTTCTAGCTTTCATCATCTCAGGTGAGAAGTCTGGTGTAATTCTGATAGGCCTGCCTTTATAGGTTTCTTGACCTTTTTCCCTTACTGCTTTTAATATTCTTTCTTTGTTTAGTGCATTTGATGTTTTGATTATTATGTGACAGGAGGACTTTCTGGTCTGGTCCAGTCTGTTTGGAGTTCTGTAGGCTTCTTGTATGTTCATAGACATCTCTTTCTTTAGGTTAGGGAAGTTTTCTTCAATAATTTTGTTGAAGATATTACTGGCCCTTTAAGTTGGAAAACTTCACTCTCTTCTATACCTATAATCCTTAGGTTTGGTCTTCTCATTGTGTCCTGGATTTCCTGGATGTTTTGGCTCAGGAACTTTTTGCATTTTGCATTTTCTTTGACTGTTGAGTCAATGTTTTCTATGGTATCTTCAGCCCCTGAGATTCTTTCTTCTATCTCTTGTATTCTGTTGTTGATGCTTGCATCTATGATTCCTGAATTCTTTCCAAGGTTTTCTATCTCCAGAGATGTCTCACTTTGTGATTTCTTTATTGTTTCTACTTCCATTTTTAGATCCTGGATGGTTTTGTTCAGTTCCTTCACTTGTTTGTTTGTGTTGTCCCATAATTCTTTAAGGGATTTTTGCGTTTCCTCTTTAAGGGCCTCTACCTTTTCACCCATGCTCTCCTATATTTCTTTAAGGGATTTTGTGTTTCCTCTTTAAGGGCTTTTAGCATTTGACCCATGTTCTCCTGTATTTCTTTAAGGGAGTTATTTATGTCCTTCTTGATGTCCTCTAACAGCATCGTGAGATGAGACTTTAAATCCAACTCTTGCTTTTCCAGTGTGTTGGGGTATCAGGGACTTGCTGTGGTGGGAGAACTGGGCTCTGATGTCACCAAGTAGCCTTGGTTTCTGTTGGTAGGGCTCTTGCACTTGCCTTTCACTATCTGGTTATCTCTGGTGCTAGTTGGTCTTCCTGTCTCTGACTGGAGCTTGTCCCTCTTATGGGTCTGTAAGCCTGTGTCTGTACTCCTGGGAGACCAACTCTCTTCTGGCAGGGTCTGTGCACAGAAGGCTGTGGAGCTGTCTGGTTCCCTGTTGCAAATGGCGGCTGGAAGGGAAGACTCCTGTCCCAGCAGCTCCACTGATCTTATGCCCTGTGTGCTCCTAGCTGTTCCCCTCCAGAGAGAAGGTGGAGATCTCACCTCTGCACTCAGAATTGAAATTGCTGCTGGGAGATCACTCTCTCCTGGTGGGCTAAGCTCAGAAGCTTTTGAAGCTGCCTAGTTCCCTGCTGCAGATGGAGGCCGGAAGGACTTGTCTTTTTAATGCAAGTCAGTAATTAAACCATTTCTCACATTTCTAATTGTAATAATTTATAACCTTTTAAACTTTATTAAAGTTTTAAAATAATCTTTTCAAAGTATTTTCTTGATTTTTCTGTTTCCTTGGCTTCTCTTAATTGTATTAATTTCATTCATCCTTTAGATTTACAATTCTATTTTGTCTAGTTTCTTAAAAGGTCAGATATCTGACTAGAGATCTGTCTGTTCTAACATTAAAAAAAATTAAAACTATCAATTTACATCTGTGACTTCTATAGGTGTAACTTGCAGATTCCTTACATTTTAATTTTTTTCACTCCAAATACCTTTGTGTGTGTATGTGTGTGTGTGTGTTGTGTGTTCAATGATTCATTTCCTTTCAGTTGTGATTGTTATTTTATATTCCTTTATTTGATAATTTCTAATTCAGTATCTCATTGGACTGAAGTTATCCTCTGAGTGATTTTTTTTATATTTGTAAAGATTTATCTTATAACCTAAGATGTTATCACCATAGATGTTTCATATGCATTTGAGAATATTGTAAACCCAAAGATATCTAAAGTATTTTGTCCTCAGATTGTCTAAGTATGTTTATCACAAGTGCTGCTTCATCTTTTTCTTTTGTGTGTGTGTGTGTGTGTGTGTGTGTGTGTGTGTGTGTGTCCATCCAGAGAGGCCAGAAAAGGGTGTCAGTTCTCCTGGACAAGGAGTTATATATAGCTATGAGCCACCAACATGGGCACTAGGAATTGAACTCATTATCTTCTGCCTTCATTCAACCAATTAGGTCTTTTCTTTCATATAGCTTCTATGTATTTCTATTAGCATCCAAAAGTGGATTATTTGTTCTTGTAGTAAAATACAAATTAATTTGTTTTGTAAATTAGATAAGAATTTAACGATGGTGTTTAAAGATAGTGATTGTTACTTTCTCCCAGTGGGTACCAAAAAATGAAGGTTTTTATTCATTGTCATAGTTTTTTCTATGAGTTCTTCCTTTGGTTCATGGAAGGAAATATATAAAACCTGTATAGTTAAAGGAGGGATTCTTTTTTTTGAGCATATAGCTTTGTCAAAGTTTATGTTCTATAAGGCTACCTTTGCCTCACATCATTGGTTAAAAAGAACAAGCTTCTCCTCCTCCCTTACTTTCTGGTCTGTCTGTGCTTATTTTAGCTCTAGATTTGGAGTTTCTTATGTACACACCACAGGAGCTATGGGAAGCAGAAATTACATGTGAAGTTTTCCACTCTGTTGTTTCAAGTCTCAAGGTCCATTTTCTTTACATTTTGTACAGTTACCATAGGTTTGTTAACATACTTTTCCTAATAATTTTTGTGAAAAGGAGGACCTGGGAAGAAAGGAACTATTATTTTGACTGGTACTGAAAATATCAATTTTTTGTTTTTGTTGTGAAAAGTCTGAGCAACAAGAGAATATCTTTATTCTTTTCTGTATGTATGAATTATTTAATCTTTAAAGTATGACAAGAATCAAAAGAATAAAATATATGGCAAAATGTGGATGACTTTTACAGAAAGTTCCTTTTGTGTAGAAAAGCTTTCGTGGCAAGTGATATTTGTTGATGAAGGTATACCACATAAAGACAGAAAGCTTTAGAAAATCTGTTTAATCTAGACAAAGCTCTGTAAATGTGAGGTGGATAAGATGAATTTTCCAGTTATTTCCAAGTTAATTATTGGTGAAGAAAACTATTCAAAAGAGAAAATTAACAAGAATGAATATGAAAAACTGCTTTTTGGTATTGTGGTGGTTTAAATTTGCTTGGCTCAGGGAGTGGCACTATGAGAGGTGTGTTCTTGATGGAGTAGGTGTGCCCTTGTTGAAGGAAGTGTGTCACTATGGGAGTTAGCCATAAAATGTCTTGGGGTAACTCTAACCAAGTAATTGAAAGATCTGTATGACAAGAACTTCAAGTCCCTGAAGAAAGAAATTGAAGAAGTTATCAGAAAATGGAAAGATCTCCCATGTTCATAGATAGGTAAGAAGAGTGTAGTGGAAATGGCCATCTTACCAAACGCAATCTACAGATTCAATGCAAACCCCATCAAAATTCCAACACATTTTTTTTTATATTTTGAAAAAGCAATTCTCAACTTCTTATGGAAAAATAATAAACCCAGAATAGCCACCAGTCCTGAACAATAAAAGAACTCCTGGAGGAATCACAATCAAGTTGTACTACAGAGCAATAGTGATAAAAACTGCATGGTATTGGTACAGAATCAGACATGCTGATCAATGGAATCAAATCAAAGACCCAAAAATAAACCTACACACCTATGGACACTTGATTTTTGATAAAGAAGCCAAAATCATACAAGAGAAAAAAAGAAAGATCTTCAACAAATGGTACTGGTCTAATGAATGTCTATATGTAGAAGAATGGAAATAAATCCATATTTGTCACCTTGAGCAAAATTCAAGTCCAAGGAGATCAAGGACTTCAACATAAAACCAGATACACTAAATTATATGTAATATTATTTTATTTCTAAATAGTATTTACATATCAGGAAAACATTCTAATTTTTATTCCATCTATTTCCAGGAAGATGTTAAAATCTGCCCATGGTTGTGTGGTCAATTTGCTTACAGAGGCTCTACAACTCTTTCCCTTAGCTGATGCCATGCTGGCCAATGCTGGCCAAATCTGAAAATATACAAATCATCAATAGAAAGAACTTTCTCCTCTTTCTTTTTTTTTTACTTTAATGAGAATAATTATAGAATTTTTTTCTCCTTGAATGGCAGAATTCTTTCCTGAAGCCATTTAGACCTAGTGTTTTCTTTGGGGAAGGTTGAAGGTACAGCTTCAGCTTCTTTGTTAGATATATGAATAATATCTTCTATGTCTGTGTGCTCCAGCTGAAATGCACACACACTCTGGATTACAATGTGATTTGGCTGAAATACAGACACACCCTGAGTACACACCTTTAATTCCTAACAATGAAAGTAAAATTAGTTTATAGAAGACGCAACCATGTTTGAAAGTGACATTTGAGGAACAGACAAAGTGACAAATCAGACACAGATTTGACAGAATGAGTCAGAGATAGGATACTCACAGCTTTCATGAGGACAGGTGACTTAAGAGAGCAGCACACAGAGAGAAACAGAGTGGGGAAGCTTTACTGAGGCAATTTTACAGAGACAGATTGGAAGATCAAACAAGCCAGAGAATGAGAAGGATCCTGAAGATTAGAACATATCGCCATAGTTAATTTGAGGCCAAGCAGAGCAATTCAGTCAGAACTCAAGAGAAGGCAGTTTGAATCTGTCAGCATAGAGAGGAATTTGGGCTAAAACAGCTCAGTTGAACCAGCCATTTAAAGTTCAGAAAGAACCGGAAAGGGTGAGGTTATTCAGCTGTAAGTCTCAGAGGCTGAAACATTCTAGGCCTAGGTTAGCAGACAGAGGCTGAAGATTGTACAGAGGCTTGAAGCTTCTGGGCCTAGGCCTAGGGATTGTTAGAAAAGAGAAACATTCTGGACTCAGCCTAAGCTGTGTATTTGCTTGGGTACAACTCTCATTCCCACATCTGAGGAAATAAAAGTGATGTTTGTGTTTGGTTCCCAGCATTATTGGAGAAGGAGAAAGCCCACCAATATTGCAGAAAGCCGAGGATATCTTACAGAAATCTATAGATGAGAAATTTGTTTTGGATTGTCTCCAGAGAAAGCATTAATTCTTTGAGTTCATCTGGATACTTAGAAAGATGCAGGAGCCTTGAGTCCAGAGCAAGAAACTATGGAGTATCCTCCGAGACAGCAAATCACAATAAGCCACCCTAAATGAGCATTTGAATTATGTATAGAGACTCTGCATACTAACTGGGAATTTCTGAGGGTAGTTTGGGGTTTGTGATCTCTCTATGTTGACTAAGCGTGTCTTTGGGAATATTCTAATATTTGGGAGGTATTTACATGGCCTCAGTTGTTTCTGTAAGCTAGCTCTGTGGCTTCCTATTTACTGATTTGGACAGGACTCTATACAAAGTATTTATGGAGGTTAAAGTGTGATGTTTTGGAATGTATCTGTGTAAGAAGAGGTACAAATATAAAATTGAGACTTCTGTGTGACTGAGACATCTGTGTGGGGTCTTTGTGGGGCTTGTATAGGTTGACACCAGGGTTGTATGAGGCTCCTACATAAAGTCAGATTACAAAACAATGTAAAGCAGTGAGAGTCATCTGATGTCTATTTGAAGTCTCTCTGGGAGCCTTCTATATACCTTTGATGGACTTCCTGAATCTTGTAGAGGATGAAGGAGCATTAATGTCTCCTGTCTGGATCATCAGTGTAGTCAACTTTTTGCCTTTATTGGTAGGAACCATGGGATCTTGTTTCTACACACTTCAAAAAACTCACCTCTTGGTGAAGAAAGAAGCCAGAGCAGCCAGATGTTGCCTCTTCTGAGGTCTGGGTTCAGCTTTATGCTACCCTCTTCTTAGCTTTTGTAGGCCATGAAACTACTCTTCTTCAAGCCCCAGACCCTCTTGTCAGCCTCAGTTCCATTATTACTGCTAGTCCCACTCTGTAAACTAATTTGGTTGTCCCTCTTCAAGAGAAGGCTGTGGTACCAGCATCCAGACCCTAGGGGCATGTGGTCACTATCCCTACATATAGTTAGGCATCAACCCAGTTCCATATGTGGATGTTAGGGACCATTTTTGTTGTCATCAGGATGAGTATAATGCAAGACTCTCTGTAAATGAATTTTTTAAAGTGGCAGTTTTTCTTTAACCCTGGCTAGCTCCCAAATGAATGAAAATGAGACTATTAGATTTATTTAATCAAGTTTTACAGCTTTACAGTTTTAGTAGCTGGGCATTAATTGATCTATTCTAATCCTCTAAGCTAATCTGTCTACTTCCCAGACAAAATCCCCAAGATACTTGCATTTTAGTATTGGTCTGGCTCTTTGGACTTCAGGTGTGTTCTCCCATATGTCTCTGAGATCCTTTTCTCTTGGTGAATTCCTTATTCCCTCTCTCTCTTTCTCCCTTTTCCCTTGACTGGGAAAGCCTAGCCTCATTCTCTCCTCTGCCAAGTCATTGGATGATCAGCTTTTATTGACAAGTCAGATAAAAAAAAATGGGGACAATGTTTGCACAAACTTGAAACAGGAGATACTTGGACTACACATTAAATTACATGTCAAATTGTAACAAAATTTGGAGGCAGAGAAATCAGCATTTAAATAATACATGAATAATCTTTACACAGTATAAAACATGCCATCAGTCCTCCACCATGAGGCCTCTAAGATGCATCTATTCTGTGTCTTATGTATGGCACAGTTTGGAACATGTTCTCTGTGTAAATGGTTCAGCTTCCTTCTAATTTTCCATACAGACAGTATAGGCATGCTTTGGAGGGATCTGCTTTGGGGTTCTTATATCTACCACCCTTCCAATCCTTATTCCACTCTAATCCCTTCCAAAATCTCAACATTAGGTAGGAAAGAAGGAAGGTTAGAGGAGAACAGGGGTGTAGGTTTTTTTAGACTACTTCTTAATGATTATAGCTAATCAAGTTCCTTGGGGAAAATCCAATCTTCATCATCAGGGCATCAAATTTCTCTTTCCTGCCTCTTTGCTCACAACCGCTTGATAAACCACTGCAGCAGGAACCAACAGCAACAGCAGGAACAGCCTCTTTGGAGCATGTGTACCTCTAATCAGCAGGAAAAGTAGTCTAACAATGTCTACATCCTCTTTCCCCTCTAACCTTCTCTCCTACCCAGTGTTGAGCAGTTGGATGATATTAGGATGGAATAAGAGTTGTAAGAGTGGTAAACATAAGAACCCAATAAAGTAGCCCCAAAAAGTGGTGCCCAGATGTAGGACTAAGCAGAATGGGAAACTTGGTTTCTAATGACATAGAGGAAACAGAAAGGGAAGAAGGAATGAATATTCTGTTTCAGGAGTCTATTGTGGCTGTTACAGCTAGGCTATCTCCTGCTTAGCTCCCAGAAAAGATTTTCTATATTTTCTTCTTTTTCCTATTTTCCATTTCCAACCTTTTCCATTGCAGAAAAGGTTGGGAGAATGTCCCTTTTGTAGTTCAATAAATGTTTTCTCTCTCTCTAATATCAATCAACTATATACAATAAGAACAATTTTGAGAACTATCAGGTAAGAATTATACTTACAATGTCCAGTTCATTTGTATTTGGCAATCTTGGAAGAAGCACTCCACTCTCTACCCTATCTTGGTGACTCCAAAGTTTCGTACGTAAGTTACTTTCTTATTATATTTTGCATTTATCAACCTAAAACATCTTTTTAGACCCTAGAACATTTTCTTAGATCTTAAACAACTTAAGCTTTTATGTCTTTAGTCGTTAATAAAGAAATCTGTAAGAAACAGAAACTGTAACTGTCTAGTCTTCAACCCCATCAGAGACTTGAGAAGGATAAACATTACCCAAGTAAACAGGAAGTGCAAAACAAGTAGTTTCCAAAACTATGGAAATGACAGAGACTGCTGGCTGCCTGGTCAGTCACCTAAGTTTCCTCTGTGTCGTTGGAGCATCTAATCTTTAGCTGATGGGCCCAGAATATCTGACAGACTTATCTATGAAACAGGAATTTTGAGGGGCTGCTCTATTTTGACTTGGCAAAGTTGGTCACTTGACTTTCCAGTGTTCTGCTTGTCCATGTTGTCAGCAGTTGAGTTTTTTGTTTTTTGTTTTTGTTTTGTTTTGTTTTTTTGTCCAACGGCCATCTAAGCAACAATTGAAGCAAACTCCAACTGGAGGTTTTTCAGTGCTCATTATCTTCTTTGAAGAATATAGGGGTGCTGCCAGGAGCTGACGTGTCTGTCAGAAAAAACTTTTTTATTAAAACATCTTCTGCAGATCTCTGAAGTGTTTGAGGACTACCTATCTATATAAAGTATGTCTGAATAGACAAACTGCCTCTTTCTAGCTATTTATTTTCTGCTTAACTTTGAAAACATATATAGGAGGCTAATTAAAGCCTATTTCTGTAATTAACTAAACTAGTATTTAACATGACTGTAATGGCTATTCCTGGCTGTCAACTTGATTATATCTGGAATGAACTACAATCCAGAACCAGAGGGCACACCTGTGATTCAGATTTTTGAGGCTGAAAGACGCAAGTTTCTGACCTGGATCTTTGCATAGAAATCTTGAGGCATAGTGGCCATGAAAAGCTTAGGCCCAAGCAAGGTAGTACATGCTTTTAATCCCAGGAGACTGAGGCAAGGAGATCTCTGAGTTCAAGGTAGCCTGGAACAAAGCAAATTTCAGATCCAGGTGTCATTGTCCGTACCTTTAATCTGGGTCACACTTTCTGTTAGAGGCCTACATAAGGACATTGGAAGAAGAAAGATTCATTCTTCTTTGACTGCTTGCACTTACTTGCCAGCACATCTGTTGAAACCTACTTTTACAGAATACCAGCTGAAACAACTAGCCTCGTGGTACTGAGCAACTACTAGATTCTTAGACTACCCATCTACAGCTACCCATTGTCAGGTTAGTTGGACTACAAACTCTAAGTCATCACAATAAATTCCCTCAGCTTATAGAGACATTCCATAAGTTCTGTGAGACTCTAGAGAACTCTGAATAATACAATGACTATAAGTAAGATTACTTATAGATGACTAACTACTAACTTGCATTTCTAATTTTTAAAAGTGTGATTAGATCTTTTTATAACTGCTTGCTCTGTAGGATTGTGTGGTATACTGTAATGTACTTTATAATATGCAAAGAATTCATTCATCTTACTGTAGACATATGTAGGGGCATTCATTATCAGTCTTAATTTGTGGAGGCATCCCCATAATTACCATTATTTCCAATAAATGTGTAATTATTGAACCAGCTTTTTCAGAGCGCAAAGCAATTGCCCATTGAAACTCCAAATATGTATCAATGGTATGGTGTACAAACTTTACTTTTCCAAATTCTGAAAAATGAAACAAATACATATGGTAATATGTTAGATTTAACTTTTTTGAGTATCTGTAGGGTTACTTCTATCGGGTAATGTAATTTGGTTATACAGAGAACAATAGGAATTTTCTTAGAATTTCTTTGGCCTGTTGCCAAGTGAATGAAAACTTTTTCCTTAAACCTCTATTGTTAGCATGTGTTTTTCATGAAATTTTGAAGCTTCTAACACATTCCCTATTAATAATTGGTCATTCTTTCATTTCTTTGTGCTAATTGACCCGGCAAGCCTGTATGAGACCAAATATGTGTACTATACAATGGATAGTTTCTATTTTTGATTGCCTGTTGCAATTGCATGAATAAGGTTAATTCTGAACCATCAGGAACAAATTCTATATGCAGTTTCTATATGCAAAACAACTCTTTCTGCATATTGAGAGTCAGTAATTAAGAGTTTCAGGAAAATCTAATAAGGACAGCCTACAACTCTGATTTTTTGAACTAAAGTATATGGGCTTTGGATTACTTTGCTTATTTTTTTCTGATTTATAGCCTGCCATTCCCAACTTATTTGTTGATGCAAATGTAGGTGCTTTCAGGAATTGATGTTCCCTTATAATAGGTGGGATAATCCAATTCTTCTTATAAACTACAGATGCTTGCTTTTATGTTATTTGTTATTATTTTCTCCCAAATAGTTACTATAAAGTCTTTGTCAATCTTCATTCATTACCCATAATGGCATAGTCTCAGCATTAGTAAAAGGTACTACAATTTCAGCCATGTCTGTTCCTGACAACTGACATAGTCTTATTCTACCTTTTATGATTAATTCAGAAATCTTTTCTATGTAAGTCTTTAATTTTTAGTTTATGTGCTAAGGAAATCCACTCCATAATACTATCTTCCCTTTGCATAATGAACCCCAAAGGAGGAGAATGAGTTGAAGGCAAAATAGCCAAAATATAAACAAGTTTAGGATCAACTTGGTCCACATATGCATCTTATGGTCTCTGTTTTATCAGATCTCTTTCTCTCTCTCTCTCTCTCTCTCTCTCTCTCTCTCTCTCTCTCTCTCTCTCTTTCTCTCTCAATTACTTAACTCATGAGTCACTAATTCAATTGTAGGTCAGAGTCAATATCTCGAATTAATTTGTTGAAAATCATTAAGATTTTACAACTGAGCTCTATGGGATATGTACCTTTTCTGGTCCAATTTTTGTTGACTTATTTTATAACCCAAATAGTTAATAGAATCTCCTCTATGCATTTTTTTCAGGAGCAATCTGTAATCCCCAGCATGGCAAAATTCTTTGTGTTTCCTAAAACATTTTCTCTAATTTCCTAAAATTTTCTCTAAAGTATCTGCATCAGAATCAGCCAACAAAATATCATGCAGGTAATGATAAATAATAGATTAAGGAAATTGCCTAACTATCATTTCTAGTGGTTGGTGCACAAAATATTGACAAAGTTGGACTATTTAGCATTCCCTGTAGAAGAACTTTCCAATGACCACTATTATAAGTAGGTATTGAGAAAGGACATCTTTCCCTATCATGCTCATGGAAAGAGATTGTGAAAAAGCAATCTTTTAAATCGATTACTATCATAGGCCATAACTTATATAATAAAGAAGTTAAAGGAATTCCAGGCTGTGAAAGACCCATTGGTTGAATTGTGCTGTTTATCACTCTTAAATCTGTTGACATCTTCATTTACGTTTCTTTTCTTTTTTATAACAAACACAGGGGATTCCTCCAGTCAGTAGACTCTTCTATATGTTGAGCCTTCAGCTGCTATTGTACCAGCTGTTTAAGTGCCTGCAATCTTTCCTAAAGGCCATTGATCTTCCTACACAAGGTAACAACAAGGACTCCTTGTTCATGACACATTTATAGCACCTTCATGCTTCTTTGGTTCCAAGGTTTTCAATTCTTTGTATCCTGCCCTCAGTCTACAGTTCCAAACTCTCAATCATGTCCCTTTTCATTCACCTAAAATACCTCCCTGAACTTAAACTAGCTATGAAATTGACTAAGGTAAGTCATTTGTAGGGTCATATCTGGGGTAGATATGACCTTCAGTGGTCTCCCTAAATGTTATCATCACCCTTATCAGGAAAGTGCCTTCCTCTGCTATTCTACAGTATAGGGAATGCATGGAGATGTCTAGCATATGACTAAATTTTCCTTAAGGCTGAACTGTAAGGACCTATCACTATCTCTACCTTTCCCCCACGAGAAGAGGCTTCCCAGCAGCAGACATTATCTATGGGAAAGCTTTCTCCTGCTTCTGAGCTCAGAGCACAAAAGAATACCTTACCTCCATTCAAACTTATGCCTATTTTATAACAAAAAAAAGCTAATTAGCTCTGAACCTCCCAGGAGCCCCTGGGGGAACTTGGAAGCTTAAGATACCTCTATCAGTCTTTGCATCTGCCTAAAGTGTAAGGTTAAGATAAAGCAATGGAAAGGTGGATTGAAACAGATTATAGAATGGAAGGTTCTCAGTTTTCCTTATCCCATCATCTTTGTGCAAGTAGATATGTATGTATACAACATATATGTGTGTAAAGACTAGAGGTCAATTTTGATTATCTTAGTAGCTCTTTTTTTTTTTGGATACAGAGTCACTTAGTGAGCCTGTAGCTCACTCATTGGAGTAGCCATCTATCCAGTGAGCTCCAGGGATCTCTTTTTCTTCCTAGCACTGGGATTAAAACTGTGCACCACCATGTTTGGCTTTGTACATGTATGATAGAGATCTGAGTTCAGGTCTTTATGTTTTTGCAGCAGGCATTTTACCAACAGTACTGTCTCCCCTAACACTGGTAGTGTTTTCATGTTAAGATTTTCTGTGGACCCAGTGACTGGGAAATTGGGACAGCCAGGTTCTGAGACAGACAGGCATAATATCGCTTGGGTCTCGGGCGGCTTGTGTGTATGCGGCTCCCAAGTGCTGGGCTGATCTGCAGTAACCAGAGCGCCAGCTCTGCTGTGGGACTTCTGCCTGGCAGAGGGACCCCGCACTGGGCGGGAGCCTACCAGCTTTCCTTCCGCGACCTCTGTTCCCGCAGACTGCACTGAAGCAAGAGGTACCCAGGCTCTCTCCCCAATATAACATCACTTGGGACACGGCCTGTTGGGGCTTCCGTCTGCGCCCGAGAACGGGTCAGCGCTGTGGTCGTCTGGGTGCCAGATCGGCAGGCCATCGCATCTGCAGGGTGAGCGGCACCACGGAGAGTGCCCCCCCCCCACCATTTTGCTCCAGTGACTGGGAAGTTGGGACAGCCAGGTTCTGAGACAGACAGGCATAATATCGCTTGGATCTCCGGCAGCTTGTGTGTATGCGGCTCCCAAGTGCTGGGCTGATCTGCAGTAACCAGCGCGCCAGCTCTGCTGTGGGACTTCTGCCTGGCAGAGGGACGCCCCCTCTCCCCCCTAGGAGAGATCACACACCCCTGCACAGGGCAGGAGCCTACCAGCCTCCCTTTGGCGACCTCTGCTCCAGGAATCCACTAGGCTGAGCCTTTGGATGTGCAAGGCCTCCCCAATATAAGATCACTTGGGGCAAGGCACATTAGGGCTCCAAAGTCACTCAGGAGCAGGCAGGCCCCAGAAATCGGTACCAGGGGAATCCTGGTAATCCAGGGGGGGCAGAAATAGCTTTGCAGGCTCACAGGAGGTCCAACCAACAGCCAGTGGCAGCAGGACCAACTAACACCAGAGGTATCCAGATGGCAAAAGGCAAACGTAGGAATGTTACTAACAGAAATCAAAGTAATGTGGGACCATCCGAACCCAACACTCCAACAGCAGCAAGTCCTGGATACCCCACCACACCCGAAAGACAAGATCTGGATTTAAAATCACTTCTCATGATCCTATTAGAGGATCACAAGAAGGACACAAATAAATCTCATAAAGAGTTACAGGAGACCATGAACCAACGGTTAGAAGCCCTTACAAAGGAAACACAAAAATCGCTTAGAGAAATGCGGGAGAACATGGATCAAAAGATGGAGGCGCACAAGGAGACAACACAAAAATCGCTTAACGAGATGAATCAATGGGTAGATGCACTCACAAAGGAATCACAAAATTTGCATAATGCAGAAGAATATGGGTCAACAGATGGATGCCCATAAGGAGGCAACACAACAATTGCTTAAAGAAATGAATCAACGGTTAGATGCCCTTACAAAGGAAACACGAGAACTGCTTAAAGAAATGCAGGAGACGATGGATCAACAGATGGAATCCCATGAGGAGGAAACACAAAAATCGCTCAGAGAAATGCAGGAGAACGTGGGTCATCAGGAAGAAATCCTGAAAGAGGTAATGCAAAAATACCTTAAAGAAATACAGGAAAATACAAACAAACAAGTGAAGGATCTCAGCAAATCCATCCAGGAACTAAAAAAGGAAGTAGAAACAACTAAGAAATCACAAAGGGAGACAACTTTGGAGATAGAAAACCTTGGGAAGAAATCAGGAGTCATAGATGCAAACATCAACAATAGAATACAAGAGATGGAAGAAAGAATCTCAGGTGCTAAAGATTCCGTAGAAAGCATCGACTCAACAGTCAAAGAAAATGCAAAACGCAAAAAACGTGTAACCCAAAACATCCAGGAAATCCAGGACACAATGAGAAGACCAAACCTAAGGATTATAGGTATAGATGAGAGTGAAGATTTGCAACTTAAAGGGCCAGTAAATATCTTCAACAAAATTATGGAGGAAAACTTCCCTAACCTAAAGAGAGAGATGCCGATGAACGTACAAGAAGCCTACAGAACTCCAAACAGACTGGACCAGAACAGAAATACCTCCCGTCACATAATAATCAAAACACCGAATGTTCTAAACAAAGAAAGAATACTAAAAGCAGTAAGAGAAAAGGGCCAAGTAACATACAAAGTAAGACCTATCCGAATCACATCAGACTTCTCACCAGAGACTATGAAAGCCAGAAGATCCTGGGCAGATCTCATGCAGACACTAAGACAGCACAAATGCCAGTCTAGACTACTATACCCAGCAAAACTCTCAATAGATGGAGAGACCAAGATATTCCGTGATAAAACCAAATTTTCACAATATCTTTCCACAAATCCAGCCCTGCAACGGATAATAGGTGGAAACCTCCAATACAGGGAGAGAAACAACACCCAGGAAAAAAATGAGATAATAACCTTCTTGAATCAAACCCAAAAGTAGATAACCACTCAAACACAAAGATAGCGTCAAGAATGGCATATGGCAATAATCACTATGCCTTAATCTCTCTTAATATTATCAATGGTCTCAATTCCCCAATTAAAAGACATAGACTAGCAGACAGGATACGTAAACAGGACCCAGCATTTTGCTGCATGCAGGAAACGCACCTCAGTGTCAAAGAAAAACACTACCTCAGAGTAAAAGGCTGAAAAACAATTTTACAAGCAAATGGCCCCAAGAAACGAGGTGGAGTAGCCATCCTAATTTCAGATAAAATTGATTTTCAACCTAAAGTCATCAAAAAAGACACAGAAGGACACTACATACTGATCAAGGGAAAAATCCACCATCAAGAACTCTCAATTCTGAATATCTATGCTCCAAATGCAAGGGCACCCTCATTCGTAAAAGAAACTTTACTGAAACTCAAAGCACACATCGCACCGCACACAATAATAGTGGGTGACTTCAACACCCCGCTCTCTGAAATGGATCGTTCAGTAAAGCAGAAACTAAACAGGGACACAGTGAATCTAATTGAAACCTTGGACCAAATGGAACTAACAGATATATATAGAACATTTCATCCTAGAGCTAAAGAATACACCTTCTTCTCAGCACCTCATGGTACCTTCTCCAAAATTGACCATATAATTGGTCACAAATCAGACCTCAACAGATATAAGAAGATAGAAATAATCCCATGCCTCCTATCAGATCACTATGGAATAAGGGTGGTCTTCAATGGCAACAAAAACAAAAGAAAACCCACGTACACATGGAGGCTGAACAATGCTCTACTCAATGATAACCTGGTCAAGGTGGAAATAAAGAAAGAAATCAAAGACTTTTTGAAAGTTAATGAAAATGAAGGCACAACATACCCTAATTTATGGGACACAATGAAAGCAGTGCTAAGAGGAAAATTCATAGCCCTGAGTGCCGCCAAAAAGAAACGGGAGACAGCATACACTAACAGCTTAATGGCACACCTGAAAGCCCTGGAACAAAAAGAAGCAAATACACCAAAGAGGAGTAGAAGGCAGGAAATCATCAAACTCAGGGCTGAAATCAATCAAGTAGAAACAAATAAAACCATACAAAGAATCAACAAAACGAGGAGTTGGTTCTTTGAGAAAATCAACAAGATAGATAAGCCCTTAGCCAGACTAACCAGAGGGCACAGAGATAGTATCCAAATTAATAAAATCAGAAACAAAAAGGGAGAGATAACAACAGAAACTGAGGAAATTCAAAAAATCATCAGATCCTACTACAAAAACCTGTATTCAACACAACTAGAAAATCTTGAGGAAATGGACAATTTCCTTGACAGATACCAAGTACCAAAATTAAATCAGGATCAAATAGACCATCTAAACCGTCCTATAAGAAATAGAAGTTGTCATTGGAAGTCTTCCAACCAAAAAAAGCACAGGTCCAGATGGTTTTAGTGCAGAATTCTATCAGACCTTCAAAGAAGACCTAACACCAATACTCTTCAAACTGTTCCACAAAATAGGAACAGAAGGAACACTACCCAACTCGTTCTATGAAGCCACAATTACACTAATAGCAAAAGCACACAAAGATCCGACAAAGAAAGAGAATCTCAGGCCAATCTCTCTTATGAATATCGATGCAAAAATACTCAATAAAATTCTTGCCAACCGAATCCAAGAACACATCAAAACGATCATTCACCACGATCAAGTAGGCTTCATCCCAGGGATGCAAGGATGGTTCAATATAAGGAAATCCATCAATGTAATCCACTACATAAACAATCTCAAAGGAAAAAACCACATGGTCATCTCATTAGATGCTGAGAAAGCATTTGACAAAATTCAGCATCCTTTCATGCTAAAGGTCTTGGAAAGATCAGGAATTCAAGGCCCATAGCTAAACATAGTAAAAGCAATTTACAGCAAACCGGTAGCCAGCATCAATCTAAATGGAGAGAAACTTGAAGCAATCCCACTAAAATCAGGGACTAGACAAGGCTGCCCTCTCTCTCCATATCTTTTCAATATAGTACTTGAAGTTCTAGCTAGAGCAATTAGACAACAAAAAGAGGTCAAAGGGATAGAAATTGGAAAGGAAGAAGTCAAACTATCACTATTTGCAGACGATATGATAATATATTTAAGCGACCCAAAGAACTCCACCAGAGAACTCCTACAGCTGATAAACGACTTCAGCAAAGTGACCGGATATAAAATCAACTCAAGCAAGTCAGAAGCTTTCCTATACTGAAAGGATAAGCAGGCTGAGAAAGAAGTAAGAGAAATAATACCCTTCACAATAGCCACAAACCATATTAAGTATCTTGGCGTGACTCTAACCAAACAAGTGAAAGATCTGTACGACAAGAACTTCAAGTCTCTGAAGAGAGAAATTGAAGAAGACCTCAGAAGATGGAAAAATCTGCCATGCTCATGGATTGGCAGGATTAATATAGTAAAAATGAGCATCTTACCAAAAGTAATACACAGATTCAATGCAATCCCCATCAAAATCCCAACTCAATTCTTCATAGAGTTAGAAAGAGCAATTCAAAAATTCATCTGGAATAACAGAAAACCCAGAATAGCTAAAACTATTCTCAAGAGTAAAAGAACCTCTGGGGGAATCAGTATCCCGGACCTCAAGCTGTACTACAGAGCAATAGTGTTAAAAACTGCATGGTATTGGTACAGTGACAGACATGTAGATCAATGGAACAGAATTGAAGACCCAGAAATGAATCCACACTCCTATGGTCACTTGATCTTTGACAAGGAGCTAAAACCATCCAGTGGAAAAAAGATAGCCTTTTCAACAAATGGTGCTGGCTCAACTGGAGGTCAACATGCAGAAGAATGCAAATTGACCCATTCTTATCTCCTTGCACTAAGCTTCAATTCTAAGTGGATCAAAGATCTCCACATAAAACCAGACACACCGAAACTAATAGAAGGGAAACTAGGGAAGAACCTTGAACTAATGGGCACAGGGGAGAATTTCCTGAACAGAACTCCAGTAGCTTATGCTCTAAGATCAAGAATAGACAAATGGGACCTCATTAAATTACAAAGTTTTTGCAAGGCAAAAGACACTGTCAAAAAGACAAAGCGGCAACCAACTAACTGGGAAATGATCTTTACCAACCTTACATCCGACAGAGGGCTAATATCCAAGATATACAAAGAACTCAAGAAGTTAAACTCCAGAGAGGCAAGTAACCCTATTAAAAAATGGGGTACAGAGCTACACAAAGTGTTCTCACCTGAAGAATATCTAATGGCTGAGAAGCACCTAAAGAGATGTTCATCATCCTTAGTCATTAGGGAAATGCAAATCAAAACAACCCTGAGATTCCATCTCACACCAGTCAGGATGGCTAAGATCAAAAACCAAGGAGACAGCAGTTGTTGGCGAGGATGTGGAGAAAGAGGAACACTCCTCCACTGCTGGTGGAATTGCAAGCTCGTACAACCACTCTGGAAATCAGTCTGGCGGTTCCTCAGAAAACTGGGCATGACACTCCTGGAGGATCTGGCTATACCACTCCTGGGAATATACCCAGAGGCTTTACCTGCATGCAATAAGGACACATGCTCCACTATGTTCATAGCAGCCTTATTTATAATAGCCAGAAGCTGGAAAGAACCCAGATGTCCCTCAACGGAGGAATGGATTCAGAAGATGTGGTATATCTACACAATGGAATACTACTCTGCAATTAAAAACAATGAATTCTTGAAATTCCTAGGCAAATGGTCAGATCTTGAAAATATCATCCTTAGTGAGGTAACCCAATCACAAAAGAACACACGTGGTATGCAGTCACTGATAAGGGGATATTGACCCAGAATCTCGGAATACCCTAGACACAATCCGCATATCAATAGATTTCTAAGAAGATGGAAGGATAGACCCCTGGTCCTGGAAAGACTGGATGTAGGAGAACGCCAGGACAGAGTAAGGAGAGGGGGTTGAATGGAGAAAAGAGGGAGGGAAGGGGGCTTATGGGACTTTCGGGAAGGGAGGAAATGGGAAAGGGGAAATGATTTGGAATGTAAATTTAAAAAAATATAAAATAAAATAAATAATAAAAAAAAAGATTTTCTGTGGAGGTGGGTTTGTACTATGTCTGTCAATCACCCCACTGCTGGAATCCAAGACCCATATAAGACATGGAACAGACAGAAACTATTATCCTTTTATGGGGGAAAAGCATGTATTTTGGGCTACATTAAGTATCTTGAATGTGCTAACATGAGAAAAATAATTTTTACATTCACTAATCTTTCTTTCAATTATGTTTTCCTACTAGAAAAACTACAGAGGAATTTCCTAGTTCTCTACAGACATTTCTCTGAAAGGCACAGTGCCTAGGACAATAAAGATGGTGATTTGGGATTCTTAGCACTATTCTATTCTGGGAAGAATTCACTACATTCAAAGCTGCGTTGGGGGACAAGTGTCTGGGGTTCCGTGGGATCTGTGGTTTCTTGATAAATTGTACACTTTTCTGAGGCAGTTGACCTCTGATGTGCCTGTCCTGTATAGAACACCTCTGACATGAGGAATTGCTCGGGTAACTGGTTGCTCTCCTTTGCATTAAATAGGAGACTGGCATGTGGCCATGGGATAACCAAGAAGTGGGGGCTGGAAGAACTTCCCTGTTCTGGTTGGACTTTGAAGTACAGAGCTGATGTTGCAGCTTCATTTTCTTTTCTATTATCTGTCCAACAGCTGTCATAAGTTCCTGGGCCTCAGCAGCATTGCTGTCCATGGAAGGTCTTTTTCTCATACGCCTTTGTTGGTGCTGGGCAGAGGCTGCTGCAAGGGGATGAAATTCCTGCCTTTTGATTATTGGCCTGGGGTGAATCCACTGTAGAAAGCTGCCCAAACGTCTTTGGGAGGGGCTTCCTAGAAGCACCTGTGTGGTTTTTGGAAGGGTATGATAGTATTGGCCTCCAAAGTTGACTTTTTTCTCCTTGACTGGGGTGAACTTAAGCCTGTCTTCATACTTTCTTTCACTTTGTCTCTTAGTGTTTTCTCCTTGATAAGTAGGGGCCAACATCTTGATTTGGCTCTTCTGTGAGACTTGATGCTTTAGAGTACTGGGTATCTGCTGCACCAGGCCATTGCCCTTGTCTACCACCACAATGTCACCTAATACATGTGAAGTCAAAGTGTCTACAGGAAGAAGCACGCTCCTGGAATGTTTTGGAAGGAGCACAGCAGTGGTATAGATTTGTGGCTGGCCTGCTAATTCTGTCTCCACATTATGTGGAAACTCACTAACAACTTTTGCCTGAAAGGTGTGTGCCTCTGAATTTTGGGCATTAGTCCTTCCAGGCAGTAAAAGGACTTCTCGGGTCCCTATCTCTTTCTTTAATATACCCCTACTCTGAGAGGGTACGTCCATGAAGTTATAAGTGAGAGTTTCTGAAAGATGCCCACTCTCTGATTTGGCTGGCAGGGCTGTAGAAGGCTCATGGTCAATACCAGAGGGAAACCTTCTCATGGCCCTCTTACAGGAAGGAGATGAGACAAGGAGAAGATTCTCTGATGATAATGGAGAAGAATCCGTAATTACCATCCGTCTCAAGCATGGTTTTTCTAGGAATCTGACTACCTCAACTGCTGAACTGGTCCTATGTACAGAAGTGGTTGAGGAAGTCTGGGCATGGAATGCAACAGGCAAGGACTCAATACTTTTTAACTTAAAGAGCTTTATGGGCTTGAGTATCTTAAGTGGTAGACTCCACCTGTGCTTCACCCAAAACCTTACAACATGTGCCTCCAGAGCCTGTCGAGTTTCTGGATTGAGAAAGGCAAGCTTCTCTGAAGAGCACATAGACTTTTTTGAACTCTTTAAGGATGGTAAATTTCTCTTTTCCATATGGTTGTCAGTCTCATAAAAACTATTGTCCACAGCAAGCCAGGATCGTCTCATACTCAGAGGGGTCACACCAAGATTTATCTGCCCTGACTTTGTACCCAAATGAACTTTCAAGTTGTTATCTAAATCTTTGTCTATGTGATATGTTGAGTCATTTCTGGAGTCACTCTTCAAGCACTTAACTGAAATTCTTGATGACTCCAAAATGTTTGCCCCCTGAACCTTTACTATAGTTTTTTCCGAGCCCCTGATTGGATCTTTTGAGATCTTTCCTAGAATAGGTCCCAGATTCTTGCCAGATTCCTTTTCTAGCTGGAATTTCATCTTCTGGCCCTCCTTGCTGTGTTCACCAGTAGACACAAGGACTTGTGAGGTGCCAGGTTTGTCTCTGATTTGACAATTTCCTGTTACTGTGTTCTGAAGTGCCATCATTTCCTTAGAGTTTTGGATCTTATGAGAAAAATTCCATTGGTGTTGAATGAGCCACCTTTGAATGTGTTGCTCCAGTTTCTCCCGGAGCTCACAGCTGATGGGAAAATTATCAGGAAGGATAGAGACTGCCAAGTCTTGGGAAGATTTGGTATCCAAAATGTCATAGGCTTCTTGAGGTTTCTGGACAATCAAGGGTAAAGTCAGTTTATTTTCTAGTTGTTTTGTCAGTAAAGGCTTTTCTGTGTATTTTATTTCATTTGGGAGGTATTGTGGATTACTTTGTGATTGAGAATAAGATGTACCAAAATCCCTATTACAGGGTAGAGAAGAAGGTAGTAGGACTGGGAAAGGGGATTGAAAATGGACTTGATTCAAAACTGGGAGCTGGAATTCAAGTGGAGACAGAATTAAAGGTGGATGTTGAAGGTCCAGATAGGACAGAAGGTGTCTGTGGGGAAGCACTGAAGACATTTTATCCTGCAGTTGAATTGGATAAACACTTGAGATGACATTGAATAAGAAAAAGGGAGAAGGGAGAGTTGACGTTGTCTGAGGGATCCAGGCAGCAGCTCCCAGAGACTCACTGTGGAGAGAAGGGAGACCCCAGAAAAGCTGGTCATATTTCTGTTGAAAATGGTCCCCTGAGATCTTGGGATAAGATATTTTCTGAGTGACCATCTGCTCTTCTGATTTTTCTTTCAGATTCCAGAAGGGTAATGAGGTAGTTCTGTCTTGTTTAGCACTTGGTGAGTTAAATATATTCCCTAAAGAGTTCAAATGGTGTCCTGGGCTCATTTCTTCTAGAAATAATTCATCCTTTTCTTTTTCTTTCAGCTTTTTCAGGCATTCTCTCCAAGCTGGAAATTAGGAGAGTGGGTTATGATGGTGGAAGGTGGGGCATAGGGTTATTATAGCAAGCTAAATTTGTGGGTATCTCATTAGAAAAGTTTACAAGACTAGACTCCAGAGCCTGTTCATTAGCATTCAAGGTCATATGATCCATGATCCTTAGAGCTTTCAAGGTACATGGATAGACAGCACCTAATCATTTATAAGTAGCTCCTATAACTGTCACCCTCCATGATCCTCCTAGCTGACATGTGGGAGAAAGGATTGAGTCATCTCAAGAAAGTATCAGCTTTACTCAAGGTCCCACCTCCAAATCCTGGTAACATCACTCCTATGAGTCTAGAGACCTCCCTGTTAGTGACACCTGTCATCTGGTTTATCATAGCTTTCTTCTAATCCAGAAACCTGAGTATGGGATTCTGATTTCCTTCCCAGGAACCTCCCTCTTAGGCCTCTGTAACTCACCTGGGAAACATGAAGCTCCTCACAAGCAACTGAATGGAAGAGACTGACTTACCTTTTGTATCATTCGTACAATGATTCTTAAACTTTTTCTTGTACTGGCTCTGCCAGGTCCTCTGTATCTGAGGCTGAGAAATGAGATAGAGAAATATTCTCAATATCCTCTAGAGAAGCTGCAGATATTCAATATTCATGAATTTTAAATTCAATATGGTGTGTGTGTGTGTGTGTGTGTGTGTGTGTGTGTGTGTGTGTGTGTTTGATGTGTGTCTGACCACTAGCAGAGACCAGAAGAGTGTGTTGGATCTCCTGGAGCTAGAGTATAGATGGTTGTGGGATATGTGGTCTGGGAAGCAAACTTGGTTCCTCTGGAAGAACAGCAAGTGTTCTTAACAGCTAAGACATCTCTCCAGTACTGGATGGCCTGGAATTCACTGTATGAATCACATTAGATTTGAGCTCTTAGAGATGTACTTACCTCTGTCTTTCAAATACTAGGTTTAAAGAAATGTGCCACCAAACTTGGATGGTGGTTCTGTTTTTGTTGTTGCTTTAACTTGATATTTTAAAAATGAGTTCAAATTCTTCTTCTTCTTCTTCTTCTTCTTCTTCTTCTTCTTCTTCTTCTTCTTCTTCCTCCTCCTCCTCCTCCTTCCTCCTCCTCCTCCCCCTCCTCCTTCTTCTTCTTCCTCCTCCTCCCTCCTCCTCCTCCCTCCTCCTCCTCCTCCTCCTCCTCCTTCTTCTTCTCTCTCTCTCTCTCTCTCTCTCTCTCTCTCTCTCTCTCTCTCTCTCTCTCTCTCTCTCTCTCCCTCTCCCTCCCTCCCTCCCTCCCTCCCTCTCTGTCCCCGTGACCAGAGATCCATATCAGTAATGTCAGTATTCTCCTGTCACTCTGTCTAAATACAGTCTCTTACTTACAAATTCATTTAGACTGGCTGTTTAGGAAGCTTCAGGGATCCTTTTATGTTTGTCTTCCCAGTGTGAGACTATGGACACACATCACTATGCCCAGTTTTCTACTTGAAAGGGTGCTGAGTATCTAAATACAGGTTTTCATGCTTGCAAGGCAAGCACTTTACTGAACATTTTCCCCAATCAGTTTTCTTCCTTTAAGAAAAAAGGGAGCTGTGGAGATGACTTAGTGGGTAAGAACACTTGCTGTGTAAGGACCTAAATTCAGGTTCCAGTATTCATGTAAAAGGCCAGATGTAGTTCCACATGTGCCTGGAACCCTAGTGTTATGGAAGGCAGAGACAGAAGATCCAAACTTGGAGCTAGGCTGGGAGACAACAGATTCCAGAAATCCTTTCCTATACTTGCCTCCCATAGCATTAGGGTTGCAAAGTCTCTGTCTAAAGAAAATAAGGAAAGGGTTATAGAGAACACTTGATATTCTTCTTTGCCCTCCTAATAGATGCACAAACATATGTACCCCCTTCACATACACATAAGCACCACACACAACACATAATGCATATTATACACATGTACATAACACACACAAATAGATACATATCACACAAATGTATAACACACACACACACACACACACACACACAATGGAGGGAGGATTTTCTACTGTAAGACCAACCATGGATGTCTACAGTTGTTTTTCTGCTCAAGAGCCAAATCCCTGCAACTGCTTCATAGTTGCCATGCAGAATTCTGCTTCTTTAAGCTAGATGTCTTGAGCTCTGGTTTCTTTTTTTTTTTTTTTAATTTAATTTAATTTTATTTTTTTAATTTACATTCCAAATCACTTTCCCTTTCCCGTTTCCTCCCTCCCCGAAAGTCCCATAAGCCCCCTTCCCTCCCTCTTTTCTCCGTTCAACCCCCTCTCATTACTCTGTCCTGGCGTTCCCCTACATCCAGTCTTTCCAGGACCAGGGGTCTCTCCTTCCATCTTTTTAGAAATCTATTGATATGCTGATTGTGTCTAGGGTATTCTGAGATTCTGGGTCAATATCCCCTTATCAGTGACTTCATACCATGTGTGATCTTTTGTGATTGGGTTACCTCACTAAGGATGATATTTTCAAGTTCTGACCATTTGCCTAGGAATTTCGTGAATTCATTGTTATCTAATGCCTTTTGAGGCTCAGCGCAGCCCTCAGACAACCAACCCATCACAGAGGAAAAGCTTGCACAGGAGAAGAGGACATATGAACCAGTGCTCAATGCTGAGATCCCCAACTATTTCCAGAATTCAGATCCTATACATGAAACCATGGTACATCCCACAGACATACTCTGAGCTCCAGATAGATGCTATGGTGACAGCTGTCAACCCTACCCCACCTGCTCCCAGGAGAATAGATTTCTGTTCTTTCTGGAGATTTCTTCCCAGCCATCTATTTGTCTACTTGATTTGGAAAAGTGGAAATTTGTAATAAAATACGGTGTTGAGGCAGGAGAAGTGGGTGAAAGGGTGCATGCGATATGAAAACCAAAAGGAAGTTTGTGGGGAGTGGAGGAGTACAAGATGAGGAGGGAGACAAAGGAGGAGAGGTGGGTGAAAGACATCAGACAACCAAGAAAAACAAATTTTGTTTGAAGATCCTGTTATTCAAATCAATTCTTCGTTTGCTGAGAAAAAGATGCAGAGACAGGAAGGGTGGGAGTGAGAGGAGAAGGAGGAGAGAGGAAGAGGGAGAGAGAATTTTCTGTTAGATTAAGTTGAGAGTTTCTCACCTTCCTGGTAAACTTTACATTTGATGGAGGTGAAGACAGATGACTCTCAAGAAAAGGAAGTAACAGGAGGTAGAGCCCCAGTCCACACACAAAGGCAAGGATCATGTCCATTGCCCATATTGTGGAGCTGGGGCTCAGCCATGTGGTGTAAATGCTTTCCAGAAGAGAGGGAAGATTCTCCATCTGAATCCCATTTTGGGAGTTCTTCCTTGGAGCTAAAGGATAACCCAGACCCACATCACAGAGCTGGAGACTCACCATCACAAAGCCAGGACTCCACGTCACAAAGGGCTTCTGAGAGTGGGGGAGGGGCAACATAGACAAATTCTTCCTCAGCTTTCTGGGGGCTTTCTTTCAACTCCATCTACTCCAGCTTTTTTTTTTCTGTCTATTAACTGCCCCCCACCCCACCCTACCTCCAGGAACTCATATATTACCTGGTTCCTTTTCTCATTTGCACATCTTAGCTTGTGGTCTTTTAAGATCAGTTTTATGCTCCTTAAAAAATCTTAGATTAGGGGATGGAAAGATAGCTCAAGTGGTTAAGAGTAGTTGCTGGGCAATCCTGAAGATTTGAGTTCAGATACCAGTAGCCACATATCAAGCTAGGCATGTCTGCCAGTTCTTATAATCTCAGCTCAAAGGGGAGTAGACAGAAGAGGATCTCTGGGACTTACCGGACAGGACACCAGCCTGTTTAGAAAACACAAACCCTGAGTTCACGGAGAGACTGTGCATCGAAAAGTGGTAGAGGATACCCTATGCTCTTTTCTGACACACACACACACACACACACTTCTTTTTTAAATTTGATTGCTCAGTGCTTATAGAACACTTGCTGCTCTTGCAAAGGACACAGGTTTGATTCCTAGCACCTACATGATTGCACCCAATTGTCTATAACTACAATTCCATGGAATTTGACAGCCTTTTCTGGATTTGGTGGGCACCACATATGTGTGTTGTTGTGTAGTTGTACACATTTAGGCACTCATGTATACATATAAACCTAATTTAAAAAAAAAAAACAAAACCTGAGATCCTGAAATTTAGGATGTTTCCCAGAGATTTTTCACTCTTAATATCTCTTTTTTTCTCAAGTCTGGTTTGCTGGTGCAATGTTTTTGTTTTCCATCAGTTCAAGGAAAGAACTCAGATTCCTTTTATATTCATTTAGTTTTATGAATTTTAAATATTTTTATATCTTGCCTCATTTTCAGATAGAAGAACCTAAATATATAAAAATTTAAGCATGAAATAAGTAGCTAAAATTTTATATGATATTTATAAATATACAGCATTTACAAAGTTTAACTGCACAAAGACTTTGGGCATTGCTTCACATTGTCACCCATGGACATACAGCTACATGCACATACATTTATAGTACTCAAGCATACATGCCATGTTCTTCCACGAAACAAGTCTAGTATTTTTCAATCCAAGAATATATCACTTGTTCCCTAGCCATCAGAGAATCACTTCCTCAGCTTCCCAAATGGCTCAGGGGACTTTACAAGGGGTATGACTCTTTACTATTAATATTAATGATAATGTGATCATGTTTATTCCTAAGTACATCTCCCACTGTGGGACAATCGTGTATTACTGGGCATGTTATTTATCCTCCTTGACCCTACCTTTTTGGCAACTTTAAATTGCACAGTGGCTAGAAATTTTTGTTTGACATCCTTGTTGAAGATTTTTCAATGTAGCAGCTATACTTATTCTATGAGAAGAAAATCCATTCTTTGTCTTCACTGAGAGTATGTACTATGAATCACCCTATAACACAAAGAATTTCTTTGAATGCTGTTTCCTGCTGTAAGAGTTGACCAAACTCTAGCTGGCTTCTACCTGTAGCAGGCTAAGAGTCTAAAAATAACTCTGAAACATTACGTTTAGTCTTAAGAAGAAGGAGGAGGAGGAAGAGGAGGAGAAGGAAAGAGAAGGAGGAGGAGGAAGAGGAGAAGGAGAAGGAAGGAGGAGGAGGAGGAGGAGGAGGAGGAGAAGAAGAAGAAGAAGAAGAAGAAGCCTACAAAATGATTATCTCAATCCATGCATTTTCAGTAATTTTTCATACACTCTAGAATTTTCCATTTCTATATAACTCCAGTTCCTTTGATCCTCCTTTTCCACACACCTATAGTCTTATTTGTTTTGTTTTGTTTTTTTTATTGGATATTGTAGTGGCTATTCCTGGTTGTCAACTTGACTATATCTGGAATGAACTACGATCAAGAATTGGAAAGCTCACTTATGATCTTAATCTGGAGGCTCAGAGATACAAGTTTCTGACCTGGATCTTGGCATGGAGATTTTGAAGCATAGTGGCTATGAATTCCAGAAGATTAAGACAAGGAAATCTCTGAGTTCAAGGTCATCTGGGATTAAAGGCGCAGTGGCACAGGCCTTTAATCTGGACCACACCCCTGCTGGAGACCTACATAAGGACATTGGAAGAAGACTCACTCACTCTTTCTTCCTTACCTGCTTACCTCATGGGACCGAGCAACTGCTAGATCCTTGGACTTTTATCCACAGCTGCTGCTGACCATTGTTGGGGAGTTGGACTACAGACTGTAAGTCATCAACAAATTCCCTAACTATATAGAGACTACTCATACATTCTGTGACTCTAGAAAACCCTGACTAATACAGATATTTTCTTTATTTACATTTCAAATGTTTTCTCCTTGCCAGGTCTCCCCTTCAGAAACCCCCTATCCTATCCTCCCCCCCTTGCCCACCTCTGTGAGGGTGCTCCTGCTTTCATCCATCAACTCCTGTCTTCCCACCCTGGGATTCTCCTACACTGGGGCACTGAACACCCTCCGAGGGATGCAACGCCCTCTTCTGGTCTCCATGGACACCCACTCACGTGTATAGAGACACACAGACACACAGAAATAAAAAATAAAATGCATCTTTAAAAAAATCCTCACTTGCCAGCAGGTGGATGACAGACTCTGGGGCATGAACAGAAGCGTGAGCACCGAGAGGAAGGCACCTGATGTACTCAGATGTGACAACTGCTCGGTCCAGGGCAGTGGCATCAGGAGAGATAAGACCCACGTGGGGTGAAGATCACATTTTACATGAGTCTCTCACATCGTAGAGTGTTCACAGTCACAGAGTGACTTCCCTGGAGGGCTGCATAGACAGGCCAAGAAGAATCTCTGTGCAGTGGAGAAGCCTGAACATCCATCCCTCAGTAGATCAAAGCAAGACCCAGCGACATGCCCGCTGTGCTGTGATGACAACCGCACTAGGCCTCTGACCCCCTCAAAGCCCAGAATCCATTCCACCATGAGGAAAAACAACAAGCCGACCCAGGAGAGACTTCCTACGATGCACCTCAGTAATGTGCTGCGCTATCCCAAATGAGGACGGCAGAAAGTTGACCGGAGTCAGCTAACTGAGGGACCCCGCCCAGTGCTCTGCAATAGGAGACAACACCAGAGAGGGCTTCCAGGCCAGTATCAAATCTTCCATGTGACAAGGCCCGGCAGGAACAGAATGTCAGCACTGAGGGAAGTGTCGCTGCAGCTTTTCTATACTAAGCCTTACACAATTTTAAAATGGTAGAATCAGAGAATGGTGGGCTTTGGATCTGAGCAGAAAGGTGGTCATCAGTGCCACTTAACAAGGCAAGAAGGGGATCAGCAAAATGGCTCCACAGGTAAAGGCACCTGCTGCGACTAGGTCCCAAACCCAGGGCAAATGGCTGGCATATCAGAGTGGAGGCTGGCTGCCAGGTTCCCAGCATCCCTCAGTCTCTACCTGCTACAGGGCCCTGGCTGGCACTTCCGGCCCCCTACCCTGAACTTTCCAGCAAAGATACTGGACAGGGCTCCTCCCGCCCCCATCCCCAGCTCCTCTGGCAGCATCCATTTTGGCTATGCCCAGGCTACCCCTCTTGGTTGGCGGCTTCTCTCCTCGCCTATCGTTGTGTGTTCCAAATACAGATGCCTTTCCAGCCCCGTATACAGGAAGAGCGGTACAGAACTCAATACTCCTTGGAAGAAGTCAAGAGACGTAATCAGAGCAAGAGAAAAGTCTGCAGCTGCATGAATGGCTCTATCACTATGTCTGATGTTATTATCATGATTCTTTTATCAAAGTGACAGATTCAATGAGACTTCAATAGTCTCCAATCTAGCAGCTTTTCAATGATTCTGCCTTCTACTTATAATAGCTCCAGACCAATCAGAGACCCTGTCTCAGGGGAAGTAGGCAACATCCCTAAGAATGACACCCAAGGTTGTTTTCTGACTCCCACTGTATACAGTCTTGTGCACATCCATGCACTTGCACACACATGAACACACACACAACTAGGTTCTAGGTAAGTCACTTGGAAAGTTGGAATGAACCAAAAACTGCTTCTTCACCCTGCAGCCACTCACTGCAGGGCTTCTGTACAAGGGCAGGTCTGGGCACGAACGCACAGGGCTGTCTGTTCTTCGGACACCAAAGGGGCCAAAGGAAAGAGGACAGAAGGTTTCTGCGGCCTTACCCTGTGTTCGTTGATGAGAAGGTCCCGAGCAGCGTTGAAGATGAGTGTGTGGAGGTGCTTGGAATAGAACACCAGGGTGTAATCGTAATCAAAGCCATATATCTCGATGTCCAACAGGCTCATCTCATTGTTCGAGAAAATGGCGTCCGGATTCAGCAAGTTGTTCATGATGGAAGGAACCAATTCCTAAGTCCATGGCTGGTTGACACTATTGCTCCCTCCATGGGGCTGCAAACCCCTCAGCTCCTTCAGTCCCTTCTCCAACTCCTCCATCGGGAACACCCTCAATCCAATGATTGGCTGTGAGTAACCGCCTCTGTATTTGTCAGGCTCTGGCAGAGCCTCTCATGAGACAGCCATATCAGGCTCCACTTCTGCATCCACAATAGTGTCCAGGTTTGGTGACTGTATATGGGATGGGTAATATATATGGCTTATCAGTGAGTGCATACTGTGTGTGTGTGTTCTTTTGTGACTGAGTTACCTCACTCAGGATATTTTCAAGTTCCATCCATTTGCCTGTGAATTTCATGAAGACGTTTTTAATAGCTCAGTAGTATTCCACTGTATAAATATACCACATTTTCTGTGTCCATTCCTCTGTTGAGGGTCATCTGGGCTATTTCCAGCTTCTGGCTATCATAAATATGGCTGCTATGAACATAGCAGAGCATGTGTCCTTATTACATGTTGGAGAATCTTCTGGGTAAATGCCCAGGAGTGGTATAGGTGGGTAGTACTATGATCAACTTTCGGAGGTCACCAGACTGATTTCCAGAGTGGTTGTACCAGCTTGCAATCCCATCAGCAAATGGAGCAGTGTTCTCTTTCTCCACATCCTTGCCAGCATCTGATGTCACCTGAGTTTCTGATCTTAGTTCTGACTGGTGTGAGGTGGAATCTCAGGGTTATTTTGATAAGCATTTTCCCTAATAACTAAGGATGTTGAACATTTCTTTAGATGCTTCTTGGCCATTCAATATTCCTAATTTGAAAATTTTCTGTTTAGCTCTGTTCCCATTTTTTAATAGGGTTATTTGGTTCTCTGGAGTCTACCTTCTTGAGTTCTTTGTATATATTGAATATTAGCCCTCTATCAGATGTGGGATTGTTAAAGATCTTTTCCCAATCTGTTGGTGGCCGTTTTGTCCTATTGACAGTGTCCTTTGCCTTACAAAAGCTTTGAAATTTTATGAGGTCCCATTTGTCAATTTTTGATCTTGTTCTGTTCAGGGAATTTTTTCTTGTGCTCATGTGTTGGAAGATTTTGCCCACTTGTCCTTCCATTAGATTCAGTATATCTGGTTTTATGCGGAGGTCCTTAATCCACTTGGATATAAGCTTCGTACAAGGAGATAAGAATGGATCAATTTGCATTCTTCTAGATGTTGACCATCAGTTGAACCAGCACCATTTGTTGAAAATGCTGTCTTTTTTTCCCACTGGATGGTTTTAGCTCCTTTGTCAAAGATCAAGTGACCATAGGTGTGTGGGTTCATTTCTGGGTCTTCAATTCTATTCCATTGATCTACCTGCCTGTCACTGTACCAATACCATACAGTTTTTTATCACTATTGCTTTGTAATACAGCTTGAGGTCAGGGATGGTGATTTCCCCACAAGTTCTTTTATTGTTGAGAATAGTTTTCATTATCTTGAGTTTTTTGTTATTCCAAATGAATTTGAGAATTGCTCTTTCTAATTTTTTTTTTCGGTTTTTTTCGAGACAGGGTTTCTCTGTGTAGCCCTGGCTGTCCTGGAACTCACTTTGTAGACCAGGCTGGCCTCGAACTCAGAAATCCTCCTGCCTCTGCCTCCCAAGTGCTGGGATTAAAGGCGTGCGCCACCACCGCCCGGCACTCTTTCTAACTCTATGAAGAATTGAGTTGAAATTTTGATAGGGATTGCATTGAATCTGTAGATTGCTTTCAGCAAGATGGCCATTTTTACTATATTAATCCTTCCAGTTCATGAACATGGGAGATCTTTTTATCTTCTGAGATCTTCTATTTCTTTCTTCACAGACTTGAAGTTCTTGTCGTACAGATCTTTCACTTGTTTGGTTAGAGTCCCAGGAAGATATTTTACATTATTTGTAACTATTGTGAAGGGTGTCATTTCCCTAATTTCTTTCTCAGCCTTTTTATCCTTTGAATGTAGGAAGGCTATCTATTTGTTTGAGTTAATTTGTATCAGGTCATGTTGCTGAAGTTGTTTATCAGCTTTAGGAGTTCTCTAGTGGAATTTTTAGGGTCACTTAAGTATACTATCATATCATCTGCCAATAGTAATAGTTTGACGTTTTCATTTCCAATTTGTATCCCTTTGACCTCCTTTTGTTGTCAAAGTACTCTAGCTAGAACTTTGAGCACTATGTTGAATAGATAGGGAGAGAGTGGGCAGCTTCATCTAGTCCCTGATTTTAGTGGGATTGCTTCAAGTTTCTCTCCATTTAGTTTGATGTTGGCCACTGGTTTACTGTGTGTTGCTTTTACTATGTTTAGGTATGGGCCTTGAATTCCTGACCTTTCCAAGACTTTAAACGTGAAGAGATGGTGAATTTTGTCAAATGCTTTTCAGCATCTAATGAAATGATTATGTGTTTTTTTTCTCTAAGTTTGTTTATGTAGTGGATTACATTGATGGATTTCCTTATATTGAACCATCCCTGTATCCCTAGGATAAAGCCTACTTGATCATGGTAAATGATCGTTTTAATGTGTTCTTGGATTCAGTTTCCAAGAATTTTATTGAGTATTTTTGCATTGATATCATAAAGGAAATTTTTCTAACATTCTCTTTCTTTGTTGGGTCCTTGTGTGGTTTTGGTATCAGTGTAACTGTGGCTTCATAGAATGAATTGGGTAGTGTTCCTTCTGTTTCTATTTTGTGGAATAATTTAAGGAATATTGGTTTTAGGTTTTCTTTGAAGGTCTGATAGAATTCTGCACTAAACCCATCCAGTCATGGGCTTTTTTTTGGTTGGTTAACTTTTAATGACTGACTGCTTCTATTTCTTTAAGGGTTATGGGACTGTTTAGATGGTTTATCTGATCCTGATTTAACTTTGGTATTTGGTATTTGTCTAGAAAATTGTCCATTTCACCCAGATTTTCCAGTTTTGTTGAATATAGGCATTTGTAGTAGAACCTGATAATTTTTTTTAATTTCCTTGGTTTCTGTTGCTATGTCTCCCTTTTCATTTCTGATTTTGTTAATTTGGATGTCTCTGTGCCCTCTGGTTACTCTAAGGGTTTATCTATCCTGTTGATTTTCTTAAAGAACCTGCTTTTGTTGATTCTTTGTATAGTTTTTTTTGTTTCTTCTTGGTTGATTTTAGCCCTGAGTTTGATTATTTCCTGACCTCTACTTCTCTTGGGTGTATTTGCTTCATTTTGTTCTAGAGCTTTCAGGTCTGCTGTCAAGCTGCTGGTGTATGCTCTCTCCAGTTTGTTTTGTAGGCACTCAGAGCTATGAATTTTCCTCTTAGCACTGCGTTCATTGTGTCCCATAAGTTTTGGTATGATGTGCCTTCATTTTCATTAAATTCTAAAAAGTCTTTAATTTCTACCCTTCTTTCTTTCTTGACCAAGTTATCATTGAGTACAGCATTGTTCAGCCTCTACGTATATGTGGGCTTTCCATTGTTTTTTGTTGTTATTGAAGACCCACCTTAGTCTGTGGTGATCTGATACGATGCATGGGATCAATTCAATGTTTTTGTATCTGTTAAGGCCTGTTATATGGTCAGTTTTGAAGAAGGTACCATGAGGTACTGAGAAGAAGGTATATTCTTTTGCTTTAGGATGAAATGTTCTCTCTCTCTCTCTCTCTCTCTCTCTCTCTCTCTATATATATATATATATATATATATATATATATATAATCTGTTAAATCCATTTGGTTCATAACTTCCATTCCATTAGCTTCACGGTGTCTCTGTTTAGTTTCTGTTTCCATGATCTGTCCTTTGATGAGAGTGGGGTGTTGAAGTCTCCCACTATTATTGTGTGAGGTTCAATGTGTGCTTTGAGCTTTAGTAAAGTTTCTTTTATGAATGTGGGTGCCCTTGCATTTGGAGCATAGATGTTCAGATTTTAGAGTTCATCTTGGTAAATTTTTCCTTTGACAAGTATGGAGTGTCATTCCTTATCTTTTTTTTTTTTTGATAACTTTTGGTTTCAAGTCAATTTTATTTGATATTAGAATGGTCACTGCAGCTCATTTCTTGGAACCATTTGCTTGGAAAATTGTTTTCCAACCTTTTATTCTGAGGTAATGTCTGTCTTTGTCTTTGTCTTTTGTCTTTGTCTTTGTCTTTGTCTTTGTCTTTGTGTTTCCTGTATGCTGCAAAATGCTGGGTCCTGTTTATGTATCCAGTCTGTTAGTCTATGTCTTTTTATTCGGAATTGAGTCCATTGATATTAAGAGATATTAAGGAAAAGTAATTGTTGTTTTCTGTTATTTTTGTTGTTAGAGGTGGAATTATGTTTGTGTTGCTATCTTCTTTTGGGTTTGTTAAAAGAAGATTACTTTCTTGCTTTTTCTAGGGTGTAGTTTCCCTCCTCATGTTGGCGTTATCCTTTGTAGATCTGGATTTGTGGAAAGATATTGTGTAAATTTGTTTTATCATGGAATATCTTGATTTCTCCATCTATGTTAATTGAGAGTTTTGCTGCCTATAGTAGCCTGGGCTGGCATTTGTGTTCTCTTAGGGTCTGTATAACATCTGCCCAGGATCTTCTGGCTTTTATCATCTCGGGTGAGAAATCTAGTGTAATTCTGATAGGTCTGCCTTTATATGTTACTTGACCTTTTTCCCTTATTGCTTTTAATAGTCTTCTTTGTTTTGTGCATTTGGTGTTTTGACTATTCCTCGAGGGGTGCTATTTCCTTTTTGGTCCAATCTATTTGGATTTCTGTAGGCTTCTTGTATGTTCAGTAGGCTTCTTGTATGTTCACAGGCATCTCTTTCTTTAGGTTAGGGACGTTTTCTTCCATAATTTTGTTGACGATATTTAAGTTGGGAATCTTCACTCTCTTCTATACCTGTTATCCTTAGGTTTGGTCTTCTCATTGTGTCCTGGATTTTCTAGATGTTTTGGGTTAAGAGCTTTTTGCTTTTTGCATTTTCTTTGACTGTTATGTCAATGTTTTGTATGGTATCTTCTGCATCTGAGATTCTCTCTTCTATCTCTTGTATTCTGTTGTTGATGTTTGCATTTATGACTCCTGCTCTCTTTTTTAGGTTTTCTATCTCCATGGTTGTCTCCCTTTTTGATTTCTTTATTGTATCTATGTCTATTTTTAGATCCTGGATGGTTTTGTTCAATTCCTTCACCTGTTTGGTTGTGTTTTCCTGTAATTCTTTAAGGGATTTTTGTGTTTTCTCTTTAATGACTTCTACCTGTTTACCTGTGTTCTCCTGTATTTCTTAAAGGGAGTTATTTATGTCCTTCTTAAAGTCCACTATGATCTTCATGAGAAGTGATTTTAGATCTGAATCTTGCTTTGCTGGTGTGATGATGTATCCAGGACTTGCTATGGCAGGAGAACTGGCTTCTGATGATGCCACATAACCTTGGTTTCTGTTGCTTATATTCTTATGCTTGCCTCTTGCCATCTGGTAATCTCTAGTGCTTCTTGCCCTCACTGTCTCTGACTAGAGTCTATGTGTCCTGTGATCCTGTTTGTGTCAGAACTCCTTAGAGTTCAGCTGTCTCTGTGATCCTGTGATTCTGGGATCTTAAGATCCTGAGATCCTGGGTGTGTCAGAACTGCTGGTAGTCAAACTTCCTCTGGGATCCTGAAATCCTAGTGTGACCAAGCTCCTGAGATTCTGTGATCCTGGGCATGTTAGAGCATGGGAGAGTTGAGCTTCTTCTGGGCATTGTGGGAATGGGTGTGGAGCTAGTGCCCAAGGTCTGCTCATGGCACTGGCTCAGACCAGAAAGAACCCATAGCACTGGCCTGGCAGGGGTTCCTGCATCCCTGGATCCTGCTGATCCCAGTTACTCCCAGTGTTGGGGCAGATGTTTTGGCTGAATACAATTAGAAACAACAGATTTAATCATTAATATATTCTGTTATTTAGAAACATGAATTCAGTCTAAAAAATACAACATAAAAGAAAATAAAAATAAATGGTACTAAAATTAAAACATTAAAAATGCATCAGAGATATTATTAAAGAGATATACTCTGTTACTTGAAAGAAGAAGGTATGATCTGAAGGGAAGAGGTGCTGGGAGCCAGTCCCAGCTTTCAGGAACTAACTCTCTTACTGTTCTAGGGGGTCAGAAGCTGTTTTCTTTAACTCTTAGCTATTCTGTAGCCAAAAGCCAATGGCTTCTGGCAATTAACTCCTGTTGATAACAGGGGATTAAGAAAAAAAAATCTTAGTTACCAGAAATCTTTTCTCTCTTGCTTAAGGGCCCCTTGCTGACTCTGACAGGTCTACCCCTTGCTTCAGTTCTTGTAGTCTTTATCCAGCTGACTTCATCCTTCACACAGAGTAACTGAAAAGTATTCATCACTGCCTTTCATGTCGTTCATCAATATATTATTAGTTTATTTCTAAGTGATGACTGTTTCCCCTTTTAAATGAACACAACTTAGGAAATTAAACAGAACTACTTCCAACCAAAATCCATTTAGTGGTAGTTTTTCTCTCGTTACCTTACATAAAATTTCATATGAAACAAGAGTAGTGGCAGCAGCAGCAGGAAAAAAAAAAGATTCTGATAATGCTAAAAAGCTACAATTGTCTCTAGTGCATATTTCTTCTTATATTCTTTTCCCTTTCTACGAATAGTATTTTTTTTTTGAAGAAGCCGTGTGATTGCAGTTCCCTAGTTGTGCTTAACACTTTGCTGCTCTTTCTGTGAACCTGCAGTGTTTTCAACACTCAGAGGAAACAGGTAAAAAGCCTCTGCCACAATTGATGATTCTTACACTCTACAGACTTGTGCCTGACTGAACGCCAGAGGGCAGTACAGGGAGGCAAGTAAGAAACTTTTTTTTTTTAATTTTATTTTCTAAGTTTTTTTTTAATTTACATTCCAAATCATTTCCCCTTTCCTGTTTCCTCCCTCCCCGAAAGTCCCATAAGCCCCCTTCCCTCCCTCTTTTACCCATTCAACCCCCTCTCGTTTCTCTGTCCTGGCGTTCCCCTACATCCAGTCTTTCCAGGACCAGGGGTCTCTCCTTCCATCTTCTTAGAAATCTATTGATATGCGGATTGTGTCTAGGGTATTCCGAGATTCTGGGTTAATATCCCCTTATCAGTGACTGCATACCATGTGTTTTCTTTTGTGATTGGGTTACCTCACTAAGGATGATATTTTCAAGTTCTGACCATTTGCCTAGAAATTTCGTGAATTCATTGTTTTTAATTGCAGAGTAGTATTCCATTGTGTAGATATACCACATCTTCTGAATTCATTCCTCCGTTGAGGGACATCTGGGTTCTTTCCAGCTTCTGGCTATTATAAATAAGGCTGCTATGAACATAGTGGAGCACGTGTCCTTATTGCATGCAGGTAAAGTCTCTGGGTATATGCCCAGGAGTGGTATAGCTGGATCCTCCAGGAGTGTCATGCCCAGTTTTCTGAGGAACCGCAAGAAACTTTTGTTAAGCACACAGAGGCAAGTGGGCACAAGCTTCCTACCTTCCAAGTCAAGGTTGGGGGACCTGGAATAGAACTTATGAGATGGCTAAAGGAACCTTGTTCTAAATGAAGGGAAGAAGGTTTGCAAAAGCTGTGCAGTGGAAAGATGCCAGCATTATATGAAAGGCTGCAGTCTGTTTCAATTGGGTTCACAGAGGGGAGACTTTAGGAAACCAGATCTGAAAGCAACGAGATTATGCAGGATGGTGCAAGTCTTTATAAGGAGCATGGATAAGGAAACCACTGGGAGTTTTGTAGGGAGGAGATTGACAGTTTTTAAAGGATCATTGTGGCTGCTGACTTAAAAAGAGGCAGCCACTGGGAGACCAGTGAGGCTGGGATTGTAATTTTCTGGGATGGTTGATATAATCTGTCTTGGAAAGCTGCTTAGTTCATGACTTTTTATTTCAGGGAAGTTTGTCAGCAATTATTTTGCAGTTCTTATTTTTCTCACAAATAAAAGATAGCGTATCTGTGTTAACTCAGCTGTCTGTTGCTGTAACAAATACAGAGATAATCAACTTATGAAGAGAAAAAGTTTGTTATCTTTTATTTGTGAGAAAAATAAGATTTTTGTCTTTGAATAATTTGCCTTTAAGCCTCTCTCTTTAATTGTGACAGTTTACATGTGATGTGTGTCAGTGTGGGTTTCTTCTGTCCTTTGAGCTTCCTAGATCTGGACTTGCAGCCCCTTTCCCATTCTTGGGAGGTTTCCTGCCACTGTACTTTTTAGTGTGCTTCCTGTCCCTGTCCACCTCTTTTTCCCCTTCTGATACCCTAATGATACCTATGCTACTTTACTTGATGTTGTTTTGAATGTATCTTTAGCTTTTACATTATTCTTTCTTTTTATTAATTACATTGGGTACTTTCCAGTGACCTACCTTACAGTTCAGTAATTCTTTCCTCTGTTTGATCTAGTCTCAAACTTACATCTTCTGTCAAAGTTTTCAGTTCAGTTACAGTGTTTTTCAGTTCTATGACTTGTATGTTTCTTTTTTAGCTAATTACCTACCTATAAAACCATCTCCCTTGTCTGTGTCTGGTAATTTTTTTTTATTGGAAACAAAGTAGTGTAATTTTGACTTTTTTTGAATGGTACGTGTCTTTTGCCTATAACTATCATCAAGCTTTGGTGATTAACTTATTTTGGGGAAATGCCATGCTTTTACTATCTCTTAAATGACAGAGAAATTCCCAGGTTAAAGGTAATGAACCTTTTATAGTGAGATAAAGGCTTTTTAATGCAGCTGGTAGAAATGGACAATGTTACTGATCCTATAAGAGTGTTGAATACTGTTTTTCCAAATCCTTTGAGTTGTCATTCCTTTGGTCTTAAACAGCTGTTTGCAGATTATGGGTATGATAGCTTACTACAGTGCAAAATTCTTGAGGGGGAGGTGTTTCTCTGCTCTCTTGTGATGTCCTCATTTTGTGCAGGTCTTGTGCCTCTTGTAAATTACATCTTCTATATTCCCCACATTGCCTTTTTAACTCAGAGGCTTTCTTGAATCTGTTGTCTTCCTGTCTGTGCTGTGGTCTGAAAACTCTTCAGGCAGTAAGGACAGTCACATGGGAAATTTTGCTTAGTTTCCGTCTTCCTGTCTTTCAGGATTATTTCCTTTGTTTCTGGAGGTTTGATATCTGCAAAACCAGTGCTTCATGTATTTTGTTAATATTGTTTTACATGAGCATGTAAATCTAATGCATATATGGGTACATATGTCTTTGCCAGCACATTAAGTTGTTAACAATATTACTTTCGTTTTAATACTAAAATTTATTATATAAGTGCATACTTTCATAACTTTCCTTCAATTTTTATAGAAAATGAAGCACATATTTATTTTACTTCAACTCATAATTATGAAATTCTTATCCAATTTTCAGTGGATGTTAGTCTGAGACCTTTGTTTACTTGTACTTTTAACTATAAGGCAATCATGAGTCATATTAGAATATCTAATGCTTGTTTCATGGTTTTGAAAAGATCACCAGTTCTTTTCTTTCTTATTTAATTACTTAAAAATTTTCAGGAATGAATATATACATTCTGGGAATGAAAAACTATCTAATTTCTAGTTATATTTATATGACTAAAATTTGATTATTAGATTTTTAAAAACTGTTTCTGTTCATGTGCTTTGAAGTTTTCCATTTGCCATAATAACAATTCTTAAATAGAATTGTTGCATGAACATGGTCCTATGTGCCCATTAGCTATTCATATATACAGTCGACAGAAGACTTTTATAAATGCTTGCTGCTACCATTTCTCAAGAGATGATGAAGATGGCTTCTTCTGATTTATCCACTGAATCATTTCCCACGGGTGAATAAAACCTTACAATTTATGTAAATCTTACATTGAAAGGTTAAAGGGACAATTTTGAAGAGGAAATAAAACATCAAAATTAATCAATTTATATCTGGAAGGGGTACAGAATGACCCTACAAATGGTCAAAAGGATGCTTCTGACAGGTGACTTGACTTCAGCAGCAATGGTCTTCAAGGTTCCCTAAAATGACTCTTTATGGGATTAAATTTCACTTGAGGTGAAACTTGTTGAGCTTTAAAGCAGATTTTATTGTCCTTTGGAAATCAGTCTGAGGCTTTTTCCTTTTCTAGCAAAGTGCCACATCAGACATCACCAGACACCATATTCATCAGTTGGCACTTGATAAATTTTGTCGACACAAAGAAGAAGTTAGACAGGGTAAATTCTGTGAAACAAAACAAGTAGTATTTCTACTAGATTAGCAATGTACATTTAATAGTAAGTATGCTTAGGTGTTTACTGCAGGATATTAAACTTTTATAGATCCACACTGGACAATCAGGGGGAAAGTTATATTGACACAGACTCTTTGAACCACACAGTGTGCACCTTATTTATTATTTATGTGGAAACTGTTCTAGTACAGCTCTGGTGCTATGAGAAATTCTAGAAGCATAAAAAGTCTGAACAGCCAGTATTTAACAAAGATCCTCCTGGGAAATATAGCATTTAGGGATATCTTTTCGAGACAAAGAAAGTTATAATTAATTGTGCAGAGGTGATGGAAAGGCACTTCTTGATAAGATATTCTTTTATATTGCTTATTATCCATCTTTGAAAAGTTATTTATAGGGTTTATATTTCTTTTAATTAATGGCAATATAACTAATTTACTGACCTCATTTATAGGCAATGATACTTTGCATTCGTTACTCTCAGATAATCCTCACAAAATATTCAGAAAATAAAATAACCTTCATTTCAAAGATATGGAAGGAAAGCTTGCTCTCAGAGCCCTGGACAATAGCAGTCACAGACTCCTGAGTCAAAATGTTTTTCTAAGTGTCTCAGGTGCTGTTATAATGTGAAGCTGACCTATACATAGTCTTAGCCTTTACTTTCTTCATTTGTAAATCATCTGAGTGATTTCTGTCTTGTATCTTTACTAATCCAATAGTACATTTGAAAATTTATATTAAGATCACATTGCATTGCTTAGAAAGATATTCTAAAAAATAATTCTAGGAGATATAACACACTTTTGGAGTAGAATTCTTTTTCAGGACTTAAAGTGCCACTGGATTGGCAGGCAAAAGTGGCTACACTTTTAGGGATTCCAATGTAATCTTTAGAACTTAAAACTGAAGGACTATAAATTCTAACATACATTGGAATACACTTAGTATATTGCATATTTTCCTTCTAGAAATAGTTTCTTCATTTCCAGGAACATTATTTCCAGACAAGGATTTATTTTTTTAAAAAAATGAATGTATTTGTTATAATGTACAAGCAGCTGTATATAATAAATTCAAACTGTAAATATTTACAAGATCATTTTGCCATAAAAAAGTAATATGTGAGTAAAATCCTATTAAAAGGATGAAACACAGATCCTACCATTCAAGGAGGGAAATGCCTAAGCCAGAATAAACTCTCTTAAGTTTTAACAAGTAACTTTCAAGTGTCATGACATCTTTATACAATTTTCTGTGTGTGTGTGTGTTTGTGTGCATGTGTATGTGTGCACACTTACCTTACCTTTACCACTTACCTTACTGGAGGACCTGACCAAGATGAAGGTGAAAACTTCAAGAGACAATTAGAAATCCAGATTAATAATATTTTAGTGCATTTTTAGCAAAGACTAAATTTAGTGGAAAAAAGTGTGGGGGTAGGTGCTTAGGTATTATGGACAACACAACAAAAACCCTGTTAACAACTGAGTCTCATCAGACTTGCCTACCAGCAGCCTGACCCCTGAGCTTTCAGATAGAGTGTGTGTGTGTGTTTCTGTATGCATCCATCTGTAGTGTCTTTTCTGGCGCGTTGTTTTTGCGATGAAACAGAGCAGAGTTTTCCCTAGATGTACTCCCTACAGTCCATTACCAAGGTGATAACCCCTGGCCTTTGCAAACAGCTGCCCTAGTATGGCAGTGGGGGAGGGGGTCCAAAAATGAGTCAGGTGATCCCCAAAGTCCAGTGCTACATCCAGGTGAGAGAGGCAGCTGCATGTATGAGCTGAGGAGAGCTACAAAGACAGTGGGCATAAGCTCCTACATCCTCTCAGACTAGCATTTGGTATCTGCCACCTTCAGGGACTTAAGTTGGGAGAGCCAGAGCTCCTACCTCTGGGACAGGTAGGGAGCCACATAGTCTGGAGCTGGAGAGGCTGTCGTCACAAGGTGGCAGTGCCTACACACGTAGCGCGGGAACCGGGATTGTGTGCAGCTGGAGCAGAGGCTCTGGCTTCTGCATCGCCAAAGGGAGGCTAGCAGCCTGTGAGTTACAAGACGAAAGCCGGCAAGCGGGGAGGACTGTCAGAAGCCAGGCAGGACACCGGAGACACCCGAGCAGCTGCTGCTCTCTTTAGATTTTCCGGAGCCCAAAGTGATCATGGCCTGGGTCAAAGGAGCATTCCTGAATGTGTTGCTGTTTCTGCTTCTGCTGCTGCTGTCTGCTCAGACCCTGCCCCTAGTAGCAGCGGGAGATCCAGGTAAGTACAGCAAAATGCTTAAAACTTGCTCTAGGCTATCTGGAAAACTTTGCATTTAATTCCTGGTCTAATTTGGACCCGAATAACAGAGCATAGGCCTGGTGAAAAATAAAGAACCTTTCAAATAAACCCTATTCAGTTGCAACCTGAAAAACTAAAATTTATTTAGAAGAGACTTTCATCTTCTGAGAGGGTCTACAATACATAGTGTGTATGTGAATTTATTTATATATCTGAATAACTATTAAGGGAGTGAATGTTTCACAAAAACAGAAAGACCAATGTTGTTAGGAATTAATTGGCCAGCACTATCATTTATTCCCTTTGAGGAACAATTGCCAGGAATTAAGTCCATCAGAGAAATGACTGGCAAGCATTACATCACCCTGCATCAGTTTAACTGCTACCAGCCTACAGTTTTGCAGACCTCGGCAGCTTCAGAGTTAAGATGTTAATTAACGCTTAAATACTGCAGGGGTTGAGCATCTCTAGACCAGCCTAAATTTTTTAGGCCAAATTTGGCACCCTACTCAAATTGCTCTGGGAAAAAACAAGTGGGTATTCCCTTTACAGAATAGTTTGTTTCTAATAGTAAAAGTTATTGTTTAAAGACAAAAACTTTGCTAGTCATTCTCTACATGTCGACATTTACATTTAAAAATTTTGTCATTGAGTGTTGTGCTTCTGAATTGGCAAAAATCTAGTAGGCTTTTATTTGTAGAATGGCCAGTTATTCTAGTGGAATAATGATATTCCAGATAGTTCAGCAAAAACCAATACTTTCAGTTTTATCTTTTATGAAAATGTAAAAATATGCTTTAATTAAAATTCTGATTTAATTCAGCTATGAATTTAGAATTTTAAAAATATATTCTTCCTTGAATTAAAAATAACTTTTTAAAAGTAAGGTGTTTTGGTTTTTTTTCTTTGACAGTCTCATGTATGCACTCTGGCTCCTCTCTCCACAAAAACTTTACCTGATATCCTAACAACAACACCCTCCCACCCACCCCTTTCCTACTGGTCCCTTTCCCAGATTCATCATTTTTGGTTTGGTTTTGCTGCCCATTTAGTTTTCCATGACCATCCGTGTCATCACCTGATTGGAACTATTCACATTTTTCCTCCTTTCTGCTTTCACTCTTGTCAGTTCAAATCTTACTGGATCAGCTAATAAAAGCTACTTGTCATATTTAGAAATATAGCTCACTGAAGGGCAGGATCCCTTGGAGGCATCTCTCAGGGTTCACGTTAACCTTCTTTATGAAGTCTGCCATACTTCAGAGTTCTTCATGCCCTGAATCCTCAAGCTGGGGTAATGCCCACATCTGGTAGTGCAGTCCCTGTATTCAACATCTGTACTCATGCCTTTTTCATCCAATGGTCTTATTAAATTTATCCCATCTCTGTATAAATTACAAAAAAGTTAAAAGTTTAATTTTGTTCCATGGGAAGGCTTTGTTAATAAACACAGACAATTAGAACCAAATTTGATGGGTCCTATGACAGGGCTTATGAAGAAATGAAGCGCTTGTAAGGGGAAAAAGCATAATAAAGTAATCCAAAAATCAGCTAGTAAAACACATAATGATCAATCGCTAGAGGTCACTTTTACTATTGGATAAAGAGCTTCAAAAGCCTTGACTTGAGAAAAAAGAGAACAGAGGCAAGGAGGCCCTAGCAGTAGAGCCTTTTCCCGTTTTGTTCCACAGTTGAGATTACTTCTCACTTGCAGGGTTGGTTGTATTGACAATTACTTTATTTAGAATTCAATAGAGGATTAAGAAGCCAACAGAAGTTAAGCTGTTCTCTTTTACAAGGAGCCTTCTGGAAAGGGTAGGAAACATCTGAGATGAACCTCAGTGAACACTCAGATAAGGGTTCAGATGATCTTGCCAGTGAACTTGGTTGATCCAGGCCAGCACTGGGTAACACTGAAAATTTCAGTGCTAATGTTGTTAGGTTTTCTTTTTCAATTGACCAACTTTTAGTATTTCCATATTCAATGCATATTTATTTATTCTAAATTATCTTTTAGACTGAATAATTCTTCTAGATTAAACTATATAATACCCAAATGTAAGACCATCTTGAGTACCAGTAAAAAAAAAAAAAAGTCAATATAGACATATGAAAACCTCTTTTCTGTGTAGACATCATGACTTGTTCACACTGATTTCACGGGACTTTCTAGAAGCAAAACCAGCCATCCACCAGGGTGTCCCATGGCTAATGACATGAAATGCAATTATGAGAAGAGTGCGCAAACATCATTTTAGGAATTCTGCACATTTTATTTCAATGTTAGTTGAACTGACAATTAAGTGGGAAAATTTAAGATATTGCCTAAAGAGAACTACTGGTTTTATCGTCAATCTGCGTAGTCATTTTCTTTCTTTTCTTATCTAGTTTTTATTATTGTTGTTGTTTGACGCCTATTCTGAATTTTCCTGCAAAACACTCTATCTTTCTGTAGATGAAATATACCTAGAGATAAGAGAAAAATACTGTGTGAGTCACCTGCTTTTCTTCAGAAAGTGGATTTGTTTACGGAATTTGAAGGATAGGCCCTTAGTTAGAATTTTGTGTTTTATATGTGTGGTTTCCTCTACTCTTCATTCCTTCACTTGCTACTAGGGATCTGAACTAAATCTTGGCTTCATCTCTCCTTGCTGTGACTATTTCTATGCTGGTATCATTTCTTTCTCCCCACCAGGACATCATGGTGGTCATAGGAGGAGTGGGGGCAGTACAATGTGGCCTCATTTAACTTAGTTTGATCAAAATTGATGTCCATCAATGAGTTTGATTATTCTCATAATTTATCTTAGAGTTCTCTTCCCTATCCAGTCACTTCATATCTAGGAGTCAATGAAAGGTCACTTATTGCACATATATTACCTAAAGAGAATAGAAACAGTAATGAAAAGAATTCAGCTCCGGGTGCCAAACTTAAAAATATGTAACAAAATAGTTGAGTGCACTGCCAGAAATGCTAAATGATAGAAATCATTGTAAGTCTTTTTTGTGGCTTGAGACAGAATAACTTTTCAGGGGGTTGGTTTAGTCATTGTTTGGCTAAACTAAATTGTTTTTTTTTTCTAAATAGTTTTGTTTCTCAAGATCATATGTCAGTCTGGGAAAAGGACAAATGAGCCACAGAGTGCCCTGTTTAAAGAAAAATTTATTTATAACATTATATGAGGATGCATGTCAGGAAAATTGCCCACTATAGTATAGGAATAATTATTTTAGTGGAGGCTTAAATCTTGATGTTTTAATACTATCATTCTTAAAATTATTTTGCTAATGATTAATAGACTTAGTTTAATAATAAATAGTATTTTTCTTAGTTTTTTTTCCTGCCATAGTAAAATGTCTGGACAAAATAAATTTAAGAGAGAAAGTGTTTCTTTTGTCTCTAAGTTCACGGGTGTAATCTCTCTGTGATGGCTTGTATATGCTTAGCCCAGGGAGTGACACTATTTGGAGGTATGGCCTTGTTGGAACAGGTGTGGCCTTGTTGGAGTAGGTGTGTCACTGTGGGCTTGGGCTTTAATACCCTAGTCCTAGCTACCTGGAAATCAGTATTCTGCTATCTGCCTTCAGATGATGTAGAACTCTCAGCTCCCCCTGCACCATGCCTGCTTGGATGATACTATGTTCCTGCCTTGATGATACTGGACTGACCCTCTGAACCTGTAAGCCAGTCCCAATTAAATGTTGTCCTTATAAAAGTTGCCTTGGTCCAGAGCAGGTGGTCCCATTATGATCACAATCAGAAAAAGAGAGTGATTAATGCTGGTGCTCAGTTCATTTTATCCATTTTTCACATTCCAAGATTCCTACTTAGGGAATGTTCCCACCTGCAGCAGCAATGAGAATATGAAGTGATAGCCCTGGTGGTGGTCTATGAAGTGAATTGTCAGAGGTAGAGTGAGGAAAAGAATTCTAGACTGAAGGTGAAGAACACACCAGAAAAGAAGTGCTGGGTTGGAGATGCTTATTCTGTGAAGGATGTTATCTGGAGCTAGCGAAACTGGAACTATAACCAACATGACTGTGATGGTTGATTGTGGTTCAGTAGAATATCTTTGTTGTAGATGTTCACTGAAGTGTTCAGGAGTAATGAGTATATGAGAAAAGTGTTTCTGCCTTATACGTGATTTGAGATTGTTGGAAATTGTGTGCTTCTTTGGTTAAAAATATGTAAGACTGAATTTAAAGGAATCATGATATAGCAGAATTATTTCAATATAATCAAATCCAACAAATTTAGTGCTGAAGAGATATCTCAGAGGTTAAGAGGGTGTACTGCTCTTATAAAGGACCTGAGTTTGGTACACAGAACCCATATTGGGTGACTTAAAAATGCCTTTAGATTCATCATTTCTAGCCTCCTTGTACTAGTGAGGCATAGTGTTTGGAAACATCAGATTATATTATCATTGTGTTTCTGCCAAATCTGCTCTATCATTGTATAAAATAATTTCTTTTCCACTTGAAAAGTAAAGAAAGAATAAGATAGTTTCTAAAATGATTTAATATATTTGCTAACAATGATATGATAGCACACAAGAAGAATGTGTGGAAGACATTATTACATATGACCATGGTCTAAACTGGATTGTAGGAGGTATATATTTCTAAAGATTGGAGGATTAACTTAGTTTGATTAAAATTTCATGATAAAATGAATTTTCTGGTAATAAAGGTAAAGAATTTCCTAGATCAGGGACAAAAAGATACTGTTTCTGTTATAGTTAGTGATCACCTTTATAATAACATGAAGAGTGATTGAATCCATCTAACAATTGACACTTTGAAATATTTTTAATATTATAGGTATAGAATACAATGTCAAATGGAAAATAAACATTTATATACTATTATAAAACTGTCTTTTCCTGTGTGGATATGATTTTTGTGCTAATTTGAACTGTTTTTCACAAGGAAAATGTTTGCAGCTAATTAAGAAAGCCTTGGAGCCTCTGAAATTTTATAGCACAGCTTATTACAAAGCCTAAAATTTGCAAACACTGCTAAAACTTAGGAAAAGTTTCAGATTTTCCAACAGAAAGGGATGTTGTTTAGCTTTAAGAAAACTAACCAATTTACTTTCTTCTGTTCTCATTGTCTGTTAACAATTTTAGGAGCCCAAATGATCTTCTAAAATTATGGTAAAACTATAAAAGCACCACATAGATTTTCAGATAGTATGAGCAACAATGTGATAGTGATTTGATGTTTTTATGCATAAAAATCAGCATAAGGTACTTATTAATAAAACTTGGCCTCTTAAAATTTTATTTCAATGTGATAATGAATTATACTGAATAAACAGCACTGTTTATTTCCACTGGAAGTAATAAATAAAATTTGTTAAAAAGACTGATTACATGCATTGGCAAACCATTCTCTAGGGATTTCTAAATGCTTTTTCACACTTTGGGAGTAAGACACCATCTTTTCAAGGTAGTTTGCAGAACGCACAGCAACGACCTTGTTGTGCTTCCTGATGGTTTAAAAAAACAAAAAGTTTCCTCCACTCAGGGCTCCTTTCTTTCATTGCAACCCACTGTGTGTAGCTGACCTTAGATACTTTGTGGAAGAGAAAACAAGAATAGAGGGGAAAGAAAAAGGCTCCCTGAATAAAGTCAGGAATCTAAAAGGGGGTGGCATTATCATTAGACTACTTACTGCTGCTTAGGACCTCAAGTTCCTTGGGGCAAGTTTGACTTTTGCCAACAGGATATCTAATTTCTTCTTGTTGTTTCTTCTTTGTGTGAGACTACTTTAACAAACTACCACCAACTCACCTGAATGACACCAACTATCAACCATGCCTAGTGGGGCTCTAGCATTTATATAACCTCTGAAAATTTCCCAAAATCCCAAACATCACATAATTGCAGAAACTACCTGTAGCTGGCAAAACCACTCCTCTGATAGAGTATGGGGCAAATCACAGTCAGCTGCAAATCACAGTCAAAGCAACCCCATATCCCCACCCCTGGGATTACAATGAAAACATATTCTTATAATATTTCTGTATTTTTCAGAAAAGAAACCAAATTCCAGATTCTCACTATATCTGTGTATACAGATGTCCATGCATATATATCTATCTGTTATCCTTCTTGGGACTTCAAAGTAACAAAATTCATGCAGACACACAGATGCCCATGGTGTTTGCTCTGCTGTGATGAATAAGGTCCTTTTCTTTGACCTAAGAGTCTTTTACTTGTGCTTAGGAAACTGACAAGCTCAGTGTTTAGCTTCTAATTGAGAAAAGATAGCAGATTTTTTTTTACAACACTTGATAACAGACTTGTCTGTGAAATGATCTGCTTTGTAGCTATAATTATAACATGAAGTAGGAAATAGTGAGGAGCTATTACCTATATATTAGCAAATGATTTATGTAGTAAAAGACATTTGTTGTTTCAAGTATTATAGCTGATGTTGTCTTGAAAAGAGGCAAGCAATTCTCCTATTCAATATCAGGGCTGGGTCTGCTGCCATATATTTCATTCAGTTTCCTTGTAGATAAAATCCTGCTATGACAAAGTTCATCTTATTAGACACTAGAGTTGTTTATCAAGTTTTTGTGTGCTGTAGTATGTGTGTGTGTGGTGTATGTATATGTGTGTGGTGTGTGTATATGTGTGGCATGTATGTATATGTGAGGTGTAGTATGTGTTCATATATATGTATGTGTGGTATGATGTGTTTATATGTCATGTAGTATGTGAGAGGGACTGTGTGCCCATACATACGTAGTAGGTGGGGGAGATGGTGTGCTTGTGTGCATATGCATGAGTATGCATGTGTGTGTAGCTTGTGTACATTGCACACTGTGCAGATGTGTGTGATTTCCTTCTTTGCTCCCTGTAGCATCTATATGTTTGAGTTTACTAATATAAATTACTTTAAAATGCCAGCCATATTCACTTGTGAAAAATCTGTTGTCCCAATTAGAGTTTCCACATAAGGCTTAGCTTGTTTTGAGACATATGTGCAGGTAGTCTATTCTGGAAAGTTGACTCATAAAAGAGGAATGAGGGTTAGGAAAAAAGGAGGATAAAAATGCTAGTGGACATTTTCAGGTATGCTAGGATGTGCCAAATAAGAGAGAATTGTGTTTTTTTTGGAATCTAAAAAGTGCCACCATGTTGCACTTGTGAGGAGATGGGTAGCTGAGCAATCAAAGGTGAATCAAGAAGACAATGACCCAGGGTTCAGAAGGTAACTTACCCAGTGTTATTTATATTCAATGTCTTTGTTTGCATGTCTGTACAATACTTACATTTCATGGATAGACTTTTTCAATATTTAATTCAAGGTCCTATGAAAAGCAAACCAGAAACTTCATAGATGATTTCTTTATTGTTTTCTGAGTAATGAATTCCCCTTCCATGTCATCTTAATCCACAACAGTTTTACCTCAGTCAGACCCTGGTGTGTGTGTGTGTGTGTGTGTGTGTGTGTGTGTGTGTGTATGTGTGTGTGTGCCAATGAAGCTTTGCATATTCTGTTAATATTTCCTGGGGTGACCATAGTATATTTCCCCTGGAATATTGTAGAGTAGGCATCACTGCTTGTGTGATACCTATCCCAACCATGCTTTCTTATTGTTATCAATTATCTAATGAAAAAATATCCACAAATCCCTGATGGACCTGTTGTTGCACTGGGTATGGGTTACTTTTATTTAAAAAAAACATGTCACATTCACAAGAATATGCTATATCTTGGAGGTATTATATGACCAGAATGCAGCATAATACCAAGAACATAACCAGTATTCATAAGTAAGATCACAAGCTTGGCAATTTAACTGAGAATTTTCCATTGTGTGCCCAGATGTTATCTTTTCCAAATAGAATATTCAAGTCCTATTTTCTCCTCTTGAGTTATATACCTTGTAATAATAAAGTGGCAATCAAGACACAAGACATGTGTTCATAGGATTATACATACTATTTTCCTGGAATTTTGAACACATACTTCTGAGATCTCAAATATTTTTCTATTTCTAAAACAGGATTCTATTCTTGGCAAATAAATTCTGAGGTGTCATTTGGTGGTTTTCTCCAACTTGTTTAAGCTGTTTTAATTGTTCTTACAGAATAATGCTCTTGGTCTTGATGTGTTAAAAATAAATATGTTTGTTTATACCTTCATGCTCTTCAAGTTTCTTAGATGTCAGGAGGTCCAGAAGAATTCAATATCCTTGTCCCACCTTTGTTTCAACAATTCTTTTTTTTCCTTCTTCATTTTTAATTCTTATTTATTTATTTCATACAATATATCCCTACTGAAGCCTCCCCTCCCTCCACTCCTTCTAGTTTCCACTCACCTGCCCTCTCCTTCAGATCTGCTGCTCCTCTGCATCTCTTCAGAAAAGAACAGGGCTCCCAGTCATAACCAACCAAACATGGTATTAAAAGATGCAATAAGACTAAGCACAAACCCTTGCATCAAGGCTGGATAAGGCAACCCATTAGGAGGAAAGAGGTCCTAAGATCAGGCAAAAAAAAGTCAGAGATATCCCCACTCCCACTGTTAGGAGTCCTCCCAAAACCCCAAACTAAACAACCGTAATACATATGCAAAGAACCTAGCGCAGACCTATGCAGGCTCCAAGATTACTTCTTCAGTCTCTGTGAGCGCCTATGATCCCTATTTAGTTGACTCTGTGGGATGTTTTCTCCTGGTGTGCTCAACCCCTTGGGCTCCTACAGTTCTTCCTCCTCATTTCCTTGGGGTTCCTCAAGCTCTGCCTAATGTTTGGCTATGGGTTTCTGCCTCTGCTCCCATCAGCTGCTAGAGGAAGCCTCTCTGATGACAACTGGTTTAGGTACCTATCCATGAGTATAGCCAGATACTCAATAATATACACTATTATTAACAGCCAATAGTATACACTATTAGGAATCATTTCATTAAATTTGAGGAGGGGCAGTGAGGTTTAGTTCTACCCTAGGTCTCTGGGCCATTAAAATCAGGAACAAAACAAGGCTGTCCACCCTCTCCATATCTATTCAATATAATACTTGAAGTTTTAGCTAGAGAAATAAGATAACTGAAAGAGATCAAGTGGATACAAATTGGAAAAATCTCAAGCAACAACACATGCTGGTGAGGACATGGAGAAAGGGGAACATTCCTCCATAGTAGGTGGGATTGCAAACTGGGTGCAACCACTCTGGAAATCAATCAGGCAGTTCCTCAGAAAATTGGAAACATTTCTACCTGAAGACCTATCTATATCACTCCTGGGCATATACCCAAAAGATGCTCCTCCATACCACAAGGACACGTGCTCCACTATGTTCATAGCAGCCTTATTCATAATAGCTAGAAACTGGAAGCAACCCAGATGTCCTTCAGCTGAAGAATACAGAAAATGTGGTTCATTTACATAATGGAAGACTATTCAGCTATTAAAACCAAGGACATCATGGATTTTGCAGGCAAATGGATAGAACTAGAAAATATCCTGAATGAGGTAACCCAGACCCAAAAGGACATGCATAACAGAAACCTAGCATGGCTGTCCTCTGACAGGTTCTGCCAGCAGCTGACTAAGACAGATGCAGATACTCACAGCTAAGCATTGGCCTAAGGTCAGGGATCCCTATGTAAGAGATAGAAAAAGGATTTAAAGAACTGAAGGGATAGCAACATATGGCAACATATGTAGCAGAGGACTGCTTTGTCTGGCCTCAGTGGGAGAAAATGTGCCTAATGCTGTAAAAACTTGATGCCCCATGGAGGGAAGATATCAGAGGGGTACCCTCTCAAAGGTGAAGGGGAGGGGAGTGGAGGAAGAATTCTGTGAGGGGTAACCAGAAGGAGGGCAACATTTGGGATGTAAATAAATAAAATAATAAAAATGTTTAAGGAGGAAAAAAATTTTTAAATACCTTTAAAATAAATGTTTTAAAATGTGAAAAAGAAAACCAGTCAATGTAATCTATCATATAAGCAAACTGAAAGAAAGAAAAACAAACAAAAACATAAACACATGATTATTAGTAATATAATAATGATTATATTATTATGATCTCTTTCAGTTGTCTTATTTCTCTAACTAAAACTTCAAGTATTATATTGAATAAATATGGAGAGGGTGGACAGCCTTGTTTTGTTCCTGATCTTAGTGGACCAGAGACCTAGGGTAGAACTAAACCTCACTGCCCCTCCTCAAATTCAATGAAATGATTCCTAATAGTATATCCGGCTACACTCATGGATAGGTACCTGAACCAATTCCCAAAAAGGTTTGTCAAAAGCCTTTGACAAAATCCAACACTCCTTCATCACAAAAATTTTATAAAGATCAGGGTTACCAGGGACGTATCAAGACAAAATAAAGGCAATTTATAGTAAGCCTATAGCCAACATTAAGTTAAATGAAGAGAAACTCAAACCAATTCCACCAAAATCCAAAACAGGACAAGGCTGTCCTCCATTCTCTCGATATCTATTTAATATAGTACTTGAAGCTCTAGCCAGAGCAATATGATAACTGAAGGAGATCAAGAAGAAATAAATTGGAAAGGAAGAAATCAAAGTATCACTATTTGCAGATAATATGTTAGTATACATATGCTTCAAGAATTCAAACACTGTTTGAAATGAAAGAGAGACAAACTATAACTGCTGATACTCCCCTTTATCTTCCCCAGAAATTTATAGAATATCAACACTTTCCTACTTGTCTTCTAAGAACCTCAAGTTTTCACATGTAAGTCCCGGGGATTTCCTGTTATGGTCTAGGGAACAGACACTCAGTAAGTCACCATCATCTTTCTCCCTTACCCCAGAGCTACCAGTTACTACAGCAAGTTCCCTTCAGGAGTAATATCATTTTTCATCTGTTCCTCCCTACCTGTTGCTTCATGTGACTCCCCGTAAATGAGGTGTTTCTTCTGTTTTTCATTTTGTGTGAAACATGCTTCAGCATTTTAGCATGTGTACATGGAATAATTTTGGGTTCTTACATAGAACAAATACTTTCTTGTCTCCAATATTTAATTTAGAGACTATGGTACCATACCAAAGGTTTCACTGAGTCAGTGCCTATAGGTCCTTTGTTTTGGGAATCTGAAGAGTTAATTTTATAGACAATGAAGGGTGAAGGTAAAAGAAGGCTTAAGTCAAAGAGAAAACTTAAAGAAGGAGGACTACTGTAAAAAGAAATTCTAGGAAGGGTCTCAGGAGAGGGTTGTCATTTAAATGACTAAAATCTTTTTATGTGATTTATGATAGAAAAAGTAGAAAGAACTAAAGACTTCCTGCTGAGATTGGTTAATTATTTGGGTACATCATGGGCTAAGCCAGTGGGAATCCACATGCTCTTATCATATCCCCAACCAAAGGGCTTCACAGCAGCCAGTGAGAGATTGCTGAGACTGGCCCTCCTTTCTCAGAACCCTGTCCTTCCTCTTTTCTGGTTAGCTTGGCTATTTCATACTCAGCAGCAAGCCCTCTTATTTATCTGCCTTAGTGTTCCTGACTTCATTTTAAGCCTAATGTACCTTTTAACCCTTGCATCTGTTTGCATTCTAATGGTTTCAGGGCAGAGCTGGAAGCTGGATTTGAGCCCTAGAGTAACAAATGTTGAGGAATAAACAGCAGGGTGAGCCTGGGCATTGTAACACACGTAACCTTGAGCCTTTTCATAGAGGCTCTTTGTTCCCTTAAAGAGCAACTCTGAGACTTCTTATTTATTAATAAATGTGTAGTCATAAGCTTTGACTTATTCTCTGACTAGCTCATAACTCAATTACCCTTTTATTATAACATGAGTTCAGCTACGTGGCTGTTTTCTTCTCCTTGCCTTCTTATGTATGTCCCCTCAGTGTTCTGGGGGTGAATTTCCCATATCCCGATCTCCCAGAATTCTCTCTATCCCTGTAGAATGTCCTACCTCCTATTTCCCACCTTAGCTCATTGGTCATAAGCTTTTTATTGACAGGTTTATAAGAGATTCTCTTTACAAGTATTGAGGAATAAATAAAGTGGGTAGAAGCACTCCAGCACAAGGTTTCAATGACATTGGATGAGTAGTGCTAATTGATTTGGGCACTTGCATTCAGTGAATGGTGATTAAGTCACTCTGATTAAAGGAGGGATTTCATCTGAGAAATGCAGGATCCAACTGTAATGTAGTGACTTTTTTCTGTTGTCATGTGTTAAGACATGTCATTGTCTTAATTGCATTATATGAAAACTTTTAGGCATTTGAATTAATTTATAGTTTATTTGAACAATGAACTATTTTATTAATCAGAGACTTGGGAGATAGGCTAGTTGACAAGATGTTTGCTAAGCAAGAATGAAGATCAGAGATCAGAATTCCAGAACCCACATAAAATCTAGGTGGGCATGGTTGCTGCGGGTAATTTCAACACCCAAGAGCCAGAGAGAGGGGATTCCTGGAGCAATATCAGACAATCAATAAGTTCTATATTCAATGAGAGATCCTACTTTAATAAAGGGGAGAGGAGTTATTAGCAACACACACACATATACACATAACCATTTACATATGAATATGTACACACAATCATACACCATTTTCTCAATTAAACAGTAGTTGGATATGGCTTAGAATTATTCTCATGCTCCAGTGAGCATAGTTGTAAACTATATTTATAATCCAAGAGCAAGAAATGACATACAAAAATTTTCTGAGTGACTACTATTGATATTTTTCTAATATGTCCAAAATTTGGCAGTCTTTAGCCTTTGATTGACTGGAGATTCAGTTGTTATAATTCACTCACTGACTATATGAGCAGGTCAAATAATATAGCAAGTAAAGTTAGAGTTCACTATGTATGAAAAAACTTAAAATTAAAATATGTAGAGTGATAATTTTAAGCAAAACTTAATTCAACTTAACAATGGCAATATAGGAACCTAGCATGGCTGCCCCCCAAGAGGCCCAGCAAGCAGCTGAAAGAGTCAGATGCAGATATTAGCACCCAACCAATGGACAGAAGCTGGGGACCCCTGCGGTGGAATTAGGGAAACACTGGAAGAAGCTGAGGAGGAGGGTGGCCCCATGGGAAGACCAGCAGTCTCAACTAACCTGGACCCTCTCAGACACTGAACCACCAACCAGGCAGCATACACTAGCTGATACAGCACAGGACTGCCTGGTCTGACCTCAGTGAGAGAAGATCCACCTAATCCTCAAGAGACTTGAGGCCGCAGGGAGTGCGGAGGTCTGGTGGAGTGGGGGTGGGGTAGGGACATCATCTTGGAGACAGAGATGGGGGTTGGGGAGGAGGTATAGAATGGGGAGTAGTGGGGGGTATGGACCTGGAGGGGGATGAAGACTGTACTGTAAAAAAGGATTAAAGAATAAAAAAAAGTTTTAAAAACTGCTGTACTTTAATATTCTTTCTATAATTACATTCACTTAGGCAAATTATATGTCTAAGATTTTGCCCTGGGTTTATGTCCATTTTCCCTAGCTCATGTTCTCAACATAGCCATACTAGTTTCATTTCTGGTGCTGAGATAAAATACCCTGGTGGAGGAGCAACTTAAAGGATTAAAGGTCTGTTTTAGCTCCCAATTTCAGGTTACAGTTTTTTTGCTACAAGGCAGTCAAAATGGTAGAAGCTTAAAACATCTAGTTAAATAATATTCACAGTCCAGAGCAAAAAGGATGAATAAATGCATGCTTATCTTGCTTGCTTGCTTGCACTCAGCTTACTTTTCTACTCTTACACATTTCAGGACACTTTCCTAGGGACTAGTGAACAGGGGTTTTCCACATGAATTAATTAATATAATTCCCCTACATACATACCCATAATCTAACCCAATGTAAAAAAACAAAAACCTTACCTCATGAAGACTTTCTTTCCAGGTAATTTTAGGTTGTATCAAGTTGACAATTAAAGCTAATCACTACACTAACAAATTACCAGAATACTTCATGGGCCAGCTCTTATATCTATCTCATTGAGGGCGTTGACATTTTCCCAGGTAATAACAATATAATTAATTCTGTATGCTTACTTTCTTTCAGAAGTTTTAACAAATTTTTCACACACACACACACACACACACACACAATACACACACAAGGATATACAAAGTATATAGTTCTGAATCTGATAACTATACAGTCAAAGTATAACATTAATCTATCATTAAGACATTTTAATTTATGATAGAAAAATATTAAATTAACTGAGAAGTAATCATTGTGTAAAATAGGTAAAGATGACTTTCTTATGAGAAAATAGATAGAATGCCTAAAAAAGAAATGAGACTACCCTGAAATACAGAAAAGCAAGCCAAAGTACAGATAGAAAAGGCTCCCCACAGAGAAACAGTTCCAGTTCCTCTTCCATTTTGAAGCATATAAACCTCAAAAGCAGAGGGGGAGCAGGACCTACATAGAGAGATATCAAGGCATGTAATACATCTTAGATACCTTTTAACCTACAAAGCAGTTTTCAAAAAGCGCAATGTGAGCAAATGAAGATTACTTCATTATGAGGGAGACGCGTAAGAGGTGCTTAGACTGAAAAGCAGGGCTACTCTAGGAAGGTAGAGATACCAGACAAAAAGGAAGAACCTGTTTATCCTATCAGCAAGTGTGTGTCCCCAGAGACTAAGTGTCCCCATGTACTGCCTCAGAGGTCTCCAGAGTAAGGCTTTCCAGCTGTCCACCAGACAGCACCTTGGATGAGTTTTGGTCTATGTATGGTAGGGAAGTCTTATTTGAATACAGACAACCTTGTTTTGGTATAGGGTCACTCTCTGTGTACCTGAAAACTCCATGCATCATGTTTAGTTTAAAGTAGACTTGTGTTACTGATGATGTATTCATATATCTTGTAGAATCAGAAAGAAAATGTAAACCATGAGGAAATTTTGATGCTAGTGGCTGGTGAATCCAGTTTTGCTCTATATTAAGGTAAAGATTATACAGCTGAATACATTGAACAAGGCTAACAGGACTGTTTTAAATAACAAATAAATGCATTAGTAATTTCTCAAAGTTATAATAGAACACAGATATTAAAAACTTAGAATACTGAAAGAGTAATGGTTACCCTGCTTACAAATGTGTGTGTGTGTTCACATGCATGTTTGGTGTATGTGTTCATGTGTGTGCAGGTTATTTGTTAGCAACTGTAACACCTTATTTTTTTTTTGAGACAGGATTTCTCACTAAACCTGGAGCTCACAGATTGATCAGTACCATTTTACCATCAATTCACAGGGACAATTCTGGAATTACAGGCACGCCTTGACACATCTGACTTTTACATGGATGCTTAGGATATGAACTCAGGTCTTTCTCATATTTGCTCAGCAAGCTATTTATTGACAGAGCCATCTCCCCAGTGTGCGTACTATTTTTTAAGCTATGATGTTCCAAGCTGTAGCCTCTGTGTTAATATACCCTTGTGCTTTCCCCTGGCAGACAATTGCGATGCTCCATTGGCTTCTTCTTTGCCTCAGTTATCCTACAGTAGCTCCTCACAGCTGTCCAGCAGCCATGGCCCTGGCTTTGCAAGACTAAATCGAAGAGATGGTGAGTGTGATTTCTGCTTCATATTGATCCTTAGTGAATTCTTTTGGATTTTCATTTAATAAAATAATCATAATTGACACTTTGTAGAAGGAAATAAAATTCCAAATAAGCACATTTATTCACATTAGAAAGTTTGAGAGTGAATTTGGCATGAGAAATTGATCCCTGTGGTCCCCTGGTCTAGCTGATCCTCCCTTCGAACAAACTCCCTCCTGACCGCAAGCATTTGAGAATTTTAATCTTTCAGCATTTAAGGATTTACTGAAGGTTTCAGCATCACCTAGTTCTTTTGCTTGTCTTACGTTTGCTTTTTTCTTTTTTTTTCCTACTTTAAATATGCATTTCTTGTGTGTTTTGCCTCCAGATTATTTAATTAATTTTATTTGGACAAGAAAGTTGGAATGAGAACATCTTAAAAAATTATTATATTTTAACTACAATTCTCAATTTCTCATCATGGATTGATTCTTTTCAGCACACCAAAAAATAATAAGCATATAATATTTTATTCATACTCCATGATAGATCTTGTAGTTATATTTGTAAGTCCATCTCACAAGGAATGTGTTTTCTTTTATATATGTTTAGATTCAAGTGTAGAAAATCCGATGATAACTTGCTCTATGCTGTGGTCTGGATAAGTATCCTCTATGGACCCTTTTGTTAAAAGCTTAGTACCAACCTATGGCACCATTGTATAAGTATGGACTCTTTAAATAGTAGGTCCTTACAGTAAAAATGTTAAATAATGAAAGCATTGCTTAAATGTCTCTCACTGCTTACTGGCTACTATAAGATGAGAGATTTCCCCACCTGAGGGTCTCATAATGATTTGCTGCTTTGCCATGACCAAAAAACTAATTGGGTCAACCAATCATAGACTGAGATTTCTAAACTGTGAGGTAATATAAGTTCTTTCTCTTCTTAAGTCAATTGTCTCATTATTGTGTTACAGTAATAAAAGGATAACACGTATAAAAAGTGAACTTTGACACTGACAATGTACAATCCTGGTAAAAGTTAGTATGAAGATTATTTGAGTAAAACCCGAGAGCTCCCTGTAGCCATAGCTCTTCCTGATGTCAAATCAAATTTTGTATTAAAGTTCAGCTCAAGGCTATGAGGATTCTCTATCACAGGGAATGTTTTTATTCTTATTCTTGTTCAAATTCTTGCAGCTTATGCACCACTAAAGCTTGATATTGATCTTAATAAAATTTACTTTCATGTAAATGAAAGAATAGGCCTTCTTTATTACTTTTATTACTTTAGTTAGCTATCAACCAAGTTGATGACAGTTCATTGTTGTCATTTTTAATTGGTTTTAATATTGTTCCCTCTATTATATTAATTTATTCTGTGATAGTCAGCAAAGGATGTACAATTTGGGAGTGATGTATTGGAGGTTGTAGATTATCACTAGAGTTTTAATTAACCATTATTAGATTTACAATGATTTTCAGAAGAATCACTGAACAAGTATTCTGATCATAAATAATAAAACCAATAAATAAATGACCTTATGTCACAGACATGAAAGCAGCTCTCCAGTGGAGTATAAAGATTGTAGAGTTTAAAATACAAGACTGAAAACATATAACCTTCAGAATATGAGTCAGCCTCATATTCTGTCCCCAGGTAATGAAAGGTACCATGACAGTATCTGTGACTGTTAATAAAACTCCAGGGTGAAGAATGAGAACAGTGACTAATGAACGAATTTTCGTTGACACATTTTAAGGGACCAACATCTACACCTTTTAAGTAACTTTACTCATGCCTCTTGGATACTAAGAAAATCATTCTTTTACTTTGCTAGATGAATATCCTATAGGACACACAAGTTAATATATCTATAAATTATTCTTACCTATTCTCCTTTCATGTGGAAGACTCAGTTTCTTCATCAAAGATTTCCCATGTAATGAACAGAATTGAAGCCGCTTTCTGTTAAAGCCCGAATGCAAACTATTCTCTACATGTTCATGTGTTTGAATACTTGGTCCCCATCTGGTGGCATTGTTTTGAGAAGTTGTAAAAATTCTGCATTTGTAGCAGTTGTGTGTGAGGGGCTAGGAGCCTAACTTCACTCCCTACCAGAGTCACTACTTCCTGCTCCATACCTGAAAGATGAGCAAAGAGTGCCTCCCACTCTCCAAGTGCCAACTTGGACAGAGCTGCTCCTTTGCCATGTCTTCTGCACCATGAATCTGTGAAAAACATCTGCATCCTTCCTCCATTAAGTCAGAAATGCAAATCGAAACAACCCTGAGATTCCACCTCGTACCAGTCAGAATGGCTAAGATCAAAACCTCAGGAGACAGCCGGTGTTGGCGAGGATGTGGAGAAAGAGGAACACTCCTCCACTGCTGGTGGGATTGCAAGCTGGTACAACCACTCTGGAAAGCAGTCTGGCAGTTCCTCAGAAAACTGGGCATGACACTCCCGGAGGACCCTGTTATACCATTCCTGGGCATATACCAAGAGGCCTCTCCAGCATGCAATAAGGACACATGCTCCACTATGTTCATAGCAGCCTTACTTATAATAGCACAGGTGTTTAGTTGCCATGATTAGACATTCGAACTAGTAACTCTTAAACATTTCTACCTTGCCTTCTATGTATCTGTCTAGCTAGCTCATCATCTCTCCAGAGTCTCCCTGCTAAAACACAGCACTCAAAGAGCTATCCAGTAGTTATAATCTCCAGTCTCCTGGTCATGTGCAGAGTTATTCCCTATGTATCCATGATGAAGGTGTACATGTCCTGTAGCAACTTGATAGACAGTTCGGAGACAACTAGTTAGGCTTTGGGAACTTTGTCAATTTATCTTACATCCATCTAACTATTGTGTCACAATAAAAAAGCCCTGGATAGTCAAATACCAGACCCCAAATGAAGTCTTATTTGCAACTCAAGCATTACAGAAAAAAATAAAATGATGGAAACTTAAGGCAACTAGGGAAGAGCCTTGAACATATGGGCACAGGGGAAAATTTCCTGAACAGAACACCAATAGCTTATGCAATAAGATCAAGAATTGACAAATGGGACCTCATAAAATTGCAAAGTTTCTGTAAGGCAAAGGACACTGTCAAAAGGACAAAGCGGCAGCCAACAAACTGGGAAAAGATCTTTACCAACCCTACATCTGACAGAGGGCTAATATCCAATATATACAAAGAACTCGAGAAGTTAGACTCCAGAGAGCCAAATAACCCTATTGAAAATGGTGTACAGAGCTAAACAAAGAGTTCTCACCTGAAGAATATCTAATGGCTGAGAAGCACCTAAAGAAATGGTCAACATCCTTAGTCATTAGGGAAATGCAAATCAAAACAACCCTGAGATTTCACCTCACACCAGTCAGAATGGCTAAGATCAAAAACACAGGAGACAGCAGTTGTTGGCGAGGATGTGGAGAAAGAGGAACACTCCTCCACTGCTGGTGGGATTGCAAGCTGGTACAACCACTCTGGAAAGCAGTCTGGTGGTTCCTCAGAAAACTGGGCATGACACTCCTGGACGATCCGGCTATACCACTCCTGGGCATATACCCAGAGGCTTTACCTGCATGCAATAAGGACACATGCTCCGCTATGTTCATAGCAGCCTTATTTATAATATCCAGAAGCTGGAAAGAACCCAGATGTCTGCTCAGCGGAGGAATGGATACAGAAGATGTGGTATAGTTACACAATGGAATACTACTCTGCAATTAAAAACAATGAATTCACAAAATTCCTAGGCAAATGGTCTGAACTTGAAAATATCATCATTAGTGAGGTAACCCAATCACAAAAGAACACACATGGTATGCAGTCACTGATAAGGGGGTATTAACCCAGAATCTCAGAATACCCTAGACACAATTTGCATATCAATAGATTTCCAAGAAGATGGAAAGAGAGACCCCTGGTCCTGGAAAGACTGGATGTAGGGGAATACCAGGACAGAGAAGCAGAGAGGGGGTTGAATGGGGAACAGGGGGAGGGAAGAGGGCTTATGGGACTTTCGGTGAGGGAGGAACTGGGAAAGGGGAAATCATTGGGAATGTAAATAAAAAAATATAGAAAATAAAAAAACAGAAATTATCAATGCTAGAAAATATGAGTCATTTATACTTTTGTGAAATATTCACTGCATCAAACATAAGAGATAAAGTCCTACTCTAGAATTTATACCTGGTCAGCTCAGCATTTCAGCTGTGTTGCAGGGAAATTTCATAGAAACATATTATAGCTTTGAACCTTTAATATATCAGCTTATTTGAAGAGAAACTGAACTGTCACAAATTTTAAGATGCTCAAAATTGGTTTGTATTCCTATACCTTCCATACTGCTTGACTTGAAGGTAAAAGTAACTATGTGGCATATTTCTGCAAAAATAAAGTCTAAAATAAATGGACAAAACCTCAGGATCAGTAATAAGATTTTTTTTCAATTTTACATTTTTTTTTAATTTTTTTATTTTATTTTCTATATTCTTTATTTACATTCCAAATGATTACCCCTTTCCCAGTTCCCCCCTTCCTGAAAGTCCCATAAGCCCTCTTCCCTCCCAAGTTCCCCATTTGCCTAAGAATTTCATGAATTCATTGTTTTTAATTGATGAGTAGTATTCCATTGTGTAAATATACATGGAAAATATCTCTGATAAAATTGAAGAAATATATAGAAAAACACATTAAGATTGACTATTTTGTGGAAAAATTATACAGATAAATTGGTAAGCATAAAAATATTCCTAAATTGATTGAAAGTGAAATTATAAACATTTTCTGATAAAATTGAAAATCTATAAAGAAAATATTTCTGATAAAACTCAAGAAATATATAGAAAAACACGTTAAAACTGACTATTTCATGAAAAATTATACAGATAAGATGATAGGCATAAAAACATTCCTAAATTGATTGAAAGTAGAAGTAAAAACATTTTCTCATAAAGTTGAAGATTTACATGGAAAGTATCTTTGATAAAATTGAAGAAATTTATACAGATAAATTGGTAGGAATTAAAATATTCCTAAGTTGATTGAAAGTAGAATTATAACCATTTACTGATGAAACTGAAGATTTATATGGAAAATATTTCTGATAAAATTGAAAAAATATATGGAAAACATTAGAATTGAAGATTATCATGAAAAATTATACAGATAAAATGGTAGGCATAAAAATATTTCTAAGTTGATTGAAAGTGAAATTATAAACATTTTCTAATAAAACTGAAGATTTACCTGGAAAATATCTCTGATAAAATTGAAGAAATATATAAAAAACGCGTTAAGATTGAGTATTTCATGGAAAAATTATACAGATAAAATGGTAGGCATAAAAATATTCCTATGTTTTTTGAAAGTGGAATTATAAACACTTTCTGATAAAACTGAAGATATACAAGGAAAATATTCCTGAAAAAATTCAAGAAATGTATAGAGAAACATGTTAAAACTGACTATTACATGGAAAATTATACAGATAAAATGGGAGGTATAAAAATGTTCCTAAGTTGATTGAAAATAAAATTATAGACATTGTCTGATAAAACTGAAGATCCACATGGAAAATACTTCTGACAAAACTGAAGAAAAATCCAGAAAAAGGTTAAAATTGAAGATTATCATGGACAATTATACCGACAAAATGGTAGGCACAAAAACATTCCTAAATTGATCGAAAGTGAAACTACAAATACCCCCCCCACACACACACACACACACACACGAAACCAAAGATCTACATGAAAAATACCTCCGACAAAATCGAAGACATACACAGAAAAAATGTTAAAATTAAAGATTATCATGGAAAATAATAGAGTCAAAATGGTAGACACAAAAAGCATTACTGAATTGAAAGAGGAGTCCACCCATGCTCTCCTGTATTTCTTTAAGGGATTTTTGTGTTTCCTCTTTAAGGACTGTTACCATTTGACCCATGTTCTCCTGTATTTCTTTAAGGGAGTTATTTATGTCCTTCTTGATGTCCTCTAACAGTATCGTGAGAAAAGACTTTAAATCCAACTCTGGTTTTTCCGGTGTGCTGGGGCATCCAGGACTTACTGTGGTGGGAGAACTGGGCTCTGATGCTGCCAAGTAGCCTTGGTTTCTGTTGGTAGGGTTCTTGCGTTTGCCTTTCGCCATCTGGTTATCTCTGGTGTTAGTTGGTCTTGTCTCTGGCTGGAGCTTGTCCCTCCTATGGACCTGTAAACCCCCTGGTAGACCAACTCTTCTGGCAGGGTCTGTGCACAGAAGGCTGTGGAGCTGTTTCCCTGCTGCAAATGGCGGCTGAAAGGGAAGATTCCTGTCCCAGCTGCTCCAATGATCATACGCCCTGTGAGCTCCTAACTGTTCCCCTCCAGAGAGAAGGTGGAGATCTCACCTCCGCGCTCAGAAGTGAAATCAATCGCTGCTGGGAGATCGTTCTCTTCTAGTGGGCTAAGCACAGAAGGCAATGGAGCTGCCTGATCCCCTGCTGCAGATGGCGGCTGGAAAGTCAGTAATTAGATTTTTATCAGGATTGAAAAAAATGTGTTGATGACTGGATAAAAGAATATAGGCTTGCAATTCCACCAGCAGTGGAGGAGTGTTCCTCTTTCTCCACATCCTCGCCAACAACTGCTGTCTCCTGTGTTTTTGATCTTAGCCATCCTGACTGGTGTGAGATGGAATCTCAGGGTTGTTTTGATTTGCATTTCCCTAATGACTAAGGATGATGAACATCTCTTTAGGTGCTTCTCAGCCATTAGATATTCTTCAGGTGAGAACACTTTGTTTAGCTCTGTATCCCATTTTTTAATAGGGTTACTTGCCTCTCTGGAGTTTAACTTCTTGAGTTCTTTGTATATATTGGATATTAGCCCTCTGTCGGATGTAAGGTTGGTAAAGATCATTTCCCAGTTAGTTGGTTGCCGCTTTGTCTTTTTGACAGTGTCTTTTGCCTTGCAAAAAATTGCAAGCTGGTACAACCACTCTGGAAAGCAGTCTGGCGGTTCCTCAGAAAACTGAGCATGACACTCCCGGAGGATCCGGCTATACCACTCCTGGGCATATACCCAGAGACTTTACCTGCATGCAATAAGGACACATGCTCCACTATGTTCATAGCAGCCTTATTTATAATAGCCAGAAGCTGGAAAGAACCCAGATGTCCCTCAACGGAGGAATGGATTCAGAAGATGTGGTATATCTACACAATGGAATACTACTCTGCAATTAAAAACAATGAATTCACGAAATTCCTATGCAAATGGTCAGAACTTGAAAATATCATCCTTAGTGAGGTAACCCAATCACAAAAGAACACACGTGGTATGCAGTCACTGATAAGGGGATATTGACCCAGAATCTCGGAATACCCTAGACACAATCCGCATATCAATAGATTTCTAAGAAGATGGAAGGAGAGACCCCTGGTCCTGGAAAGACTGGATGTAGGGGAACGCCAGGACAGAGTAACGAGAGGGGGTTGAATGGAGAAAAGAGGGAGGGAAGGGGGCTTATGGGACTTTCGGGAAGGGAGGAAACGGGAAAGGGGAAATGATTTGGAATGTAAATTAAAAAAATAATAAAATAAAATAAATAATTAAAAAAAAAAAGAATATAGGCATGGAAGCCAAACAGTGAATTATATCAACATCATATGCTTTATTCCTTAATTGTTCATTTATATTTTTGTGTGTTGTGTATATGTATGTAATATGTGTGTGTGTATGGACATGTGTGTGGAGGCCAAAGGTTGCTATCTCTTTCCTAGTCTATCACTCTTTCCTTCATCTTTGAAACTGAATCTTTTGCTGAACTTGGAATTTATCAGGTAGGCTACACTGGCTGGCCAGTGAGGCCCGGGGATCCTCCTGTGTCAGCTTCACCAGTACTGGGATTGCAGGCACAGACATAGACTCCAATCCCTAGAATTTTGAGTAAAGTGCTGGTGACTGAACTCAGATCTATATGCCTTCATGGCAAATACTTTATCTTATTGAGCCATCTCCCTTACCAATATCCATTTTTAAAGTAACTTTGGAGGACAATAAATGAAAAGTTTTGAAAATTAACACATGGTTTGAAGAATATAATGTAGAATAATTCAAATGATTTTCTACCATAAAGGAAATCTTTAATATATGGAGTGAATATATTCTGTGCATTAGGAAAGTAATATCTTTATATGATAAATATATGTAGCTCCAGGCATGGTTTCTCCATAATCAGCAATTGATTTGCAGGACATAATTATTATGAAGTCATTATCACTGGTTTCATTATGCTTGTTAATAAAACGGTCCATATTTTGTTCAATTCTCATATACACTCAGAGGTGAACTGGTTTCGCCTTTTGTGTTAGGTCTGCCCTTGTATGCTAGAGTTATGTTTGTGTAAAATGAATTTGTGTAAGACATGTCAAAGCATGTAAGGCAGTTTCAACAGCTAGTAAACTTTGTTTTGTGACTATGTTTAAGCTGAAATAGCCATTATGTGTATTGTTTTGTGTGCTGACTAGAGACTTATTTTTTTGTACTGTTCAGACCCTCTCCTGGATGTATTTTTATTAGCAAATTCAGCCAAAGCTTACTTTACTATTATTCAGATTCCTTCCTTTCCAAGATAGGGAAAAGAAATTTCTTTGGGATAGTCTTTCAGTCTTGCCCTGTGTTATTTTATAAAAATTGATAAGCTAAAGTCAACAGAAATTTATTTTAAGGGAAAAAAATACAAGACGCCTAAAAATTTTCTCCCCTCACTTTTTCTATTTACTTTTATTTTGAAGACAGTGTTTAAGGGTTGTTGCTGTTGTTGTTGTTGTTGTTTTAAAAGCAGAAAAGTGTCGCATCAACAGCCCATCAGCTTCTGTCCTTGACTGTACTTTTGCGTCCTGTTCAAATGTGGCTTCCTCCGGGCTGGAACTTCATTTTGTTTTAAATATTCAGTCTTATAGAAAGCATGTCTTTACTTCTGTTAGAAACTTGAAGTTAGAATTTCTCTGAGGTTTCCTAAAAGACTTGCTGGGACATGTGTTTTGTATCTCACAGTGTCACTATTTTAACATAAAGAAGCATATGGCGATTTCTTAGAAAGCACTGCTTTGGCTATAGACCAAAGAAGGGTATGAATTTTCTGCCAATATAACAAAATATTGCAACTTATAAAGAGAAAAGATTTCTTTGTGTTCAGGATTTTAGAGTTATTATTGATTGGCTCATATCTGCTTTGGCTCTGTGGTAGCATAGTCTAATGGAACGCCTATTTGAGCAAAACCACTCACCTTATAACTAGGGAACAAAATCAGAAAGGAGGGACCCAGATCTCTCAGTCATTTTCCAGAACACACTTGTGATGAGCTAATGACCTTCCACAATGCCTAACCTCTCAAATGTTCCACCACCTTCCACTAGTACTACCCTAATGACCAATTAAAACACACAGGTCTTTGAGGAACACTTATGAAAAACACAAGAAATATATATTGACCTAAAGAGAGAAAACAAATTGTCATTTAAACTTTTAAATCCTTTGAACATGTAGTTTCAAAACACACTAAAATCATGTATATAGCTCTTATTACGATGCTTAAATGAGAATCTTAAGAAGCCTTTGTACAGAGAGAGAGAGAGAGAGACAGAGAGACAGAGACAGAGACAGACAGGAAGAGACAGTAAAAGACAGAGACAGAGACAGAAAGAGAATGTATTCTTTGTGTGCACGTGTAATTGGTACATTCAGAATTACAGGCAGTTAGGAGTTGCTTGACACAGCGTGCCATATCTAAGTGGTGCAGGAGGTAGCTGACTACCCAGGAGTGCAGAGAGGCCAGACAGAATAGGTAGGACCTCCCCTGCAGCTCAGAGGATCAAATCCAGGATCCTCAGGTAGGAGCCTTTTGGTTTCTGTCTCTAGCTTAGGACCATCCTCTGCCACAGCGTGCCATATCCAAGTGGCACAGGGAAGTAGCTAACCACCCAGGAGTGCAGAGAGACCAGACAACACAGGTAGGACCATCCCTGATGCTCAGAGGAAACAGCCATAAACCCTGAGGACACAAGAGCCTAGGAGCAGCATGGGATAGGAGTCTTCCAATTTCCATCTGCACCCAGAGCTGATCCGAGCCACAGAACTACATACCCAAATACAACCACAATAGGGCTGGTCTCGCAAGAGTACCTACATACCTGTGTACACAGAGAGAACAGGTCTCCCAGGAGCACATACAGAGGCTTACAGGACAGATAAGCCATAGTCAGAGACAAACACCAGCTAATACCAGAGATAACTAGATGGCAAAAGGCAAATGTGAGAACATTACCAACAGAAACCAAGGCAACATGGCACCAGCTGCACCAAATTCTCCCACAACAGCAAGTCCTGAATACACCAACACACTAGAAAAGCAAGACCTCGATTTAAAATCACATCTCATGATGCTGATAGAGGACTTCAAGAAGGACATAAATAAATCCCTTAAAGAAATACAGGAGAACATGAGTCAACAGGTAGAATTCCTTAAAAAGGAAATACAAAAATCCCTTAAAGAAATACAAGAGAACATGGGTCAACAGGTACAAGCCCTTAAAGAGGAAACACAAAAATCACTTAAAGAATTACAGGAAAACACAAACAAACAAATGAAGGAAATGAACAAAACCATTCAGGATCTAAAAATGTAAGTAGAAACGACAAAGAAATCACAAAGGGAGACAATTCTGGAGATAGAAAATATTGAAAAGAAATCAAGAGTCATAGATGCAAACATCAACAACAGAATACAAGAGATAGAAGAAAAAAATCTCAGGTGCTGAAGATACCATAGAAAACATTGACTCAACAGTCAAAGAAAATGCAAAATGCAAATGGCTTGTAACCAAAAAGATCCAGGAAATCCAAGACACAATGAGAAGACCAAACCTAAAGATTATGGGTATAGAAGAGAGCAAAGACTTACAACTTAAAGGGCCAGTAAATATCTTCAACAAAATTATAGAAGAAAATTTCCCTAGCCTAAAGAGTGAGATGCCGATGTGCATAATACTACTGGAGGACCCTGTTATACCACTCTTGGGCATATACCCAGAGGATTCTCCAGCATGTAACACATGCTCCACTATGTTCATAGCAGCCTTACTTATAATAACCAGAAGCTGGAAAGAATCTAGATGTTCCTCAACGGAGGAATGGATACAGAAAGTGTGTTATATTTACACAATGGAATACAACTTGGCTATTAAAAATAATGAATTCATGAAATTCTTAGGCAAATGGGTGGAACTGGAAAATATCATCCTGAGTGAGGTGACCCAATCACAAAAGAACACACATGGTATGCCCTCACCGATAATTGGATATTAGTCCAGAAGCTTGGAATACCCAAGACACAATTCACAGAACAAATGAAGCTCAAGAAGAAGGAAGAACAAAGTATGGATACTCTGATCCTTCTTAGAAGGGGGAACAAAATACCCACAGAAGGAGATACAGAAACAAAGTGTGGGGCAGAGTATGAGGGAAAGACCATCCAGAGACTGCTCCACCTAGGGATCTATCATATATACAGTTACAAAACCCAGAAACTATTGTGCATGCCCACAAGTACTTGCTGATCGGAGCTGCATATAGCTGTCACCTGGGAGGCTTTGCTAGTGCATGGCAAATAGAGAGGGGGACACTCTCAGCCAGCCATTGAGCTGAGCACAGGGTCCCCAATGGAGGAGCTAGAGAAATGACCCAAGTAACTGAAGGGGTTTGTAGCGCCATAGAAGGAACAACAATATGAACCACCCAGTATCCCCAGAGCTCCCAGGGACTAAACCATCAACCAAAGAGTACACATGGAGTTACCCATTGCTCCAGATGCATAGGCAGCAGAGGATGGCCTTTTTGGACATCAAAGGGTGGAGAGGCCCTTGTTCCTGGGAAAGTTCGATTCTGCAGTATAGGGGAATACCAGGACAGGGATGCGAGAGTGGGTTGATTAGGGAACAGGGGTAGGGGAGATGGGTTATGGGATTTTCAGGGGGGAAACCAGGAAAGGGGACAAAATTTGAAATGTAAATAAAGAATATATCTAATAAAAACTTTGAAAAAAAGAAGCTTGTGTACATTGGTACAAGTAGTGGTATATGCCTTTAATTCCGACTCTTGGGAGGCAGAGGCAGACAGATCTCTTAGTTCAAGGCTAGCCTGGCTTACAGAGTGAGTTCTAGGACAGCCAAAGCTATACAGAGAAACTGTCTAAACAAACAAACAAACAAAACCCCATACAAAATATAATCAGAAATCTAGGACTATCAATAATAGTACCAGGTATCAAGCCTATTTATAGATTAAAGGCCATACTTATCCTGTAACACAGAAAGATTACTCTGTGATTGTAATTGTCACTGATTAGAAGAACATGGAAATCAGTTAAAGAATTTTTTAAAATACTTGTATAAATGACAAGTATTGAAAATGAAGGGTTGAAACACAGGAAACTGTTTGTAAGATGAACTGCAGTACAAAAAAACTTCAGACTGTGGCAATGGTTCTGGTCTAGAAATACTCTGAGTAGCTCTGCAGACAGCACATAGCTTCCCAGGAATGAAAGTGTACATTCTCTTATCTGTACAAATAATTAACCCAGGAAAAAGGGAGCTGTATTTGATCAACCTGAAAACAATGTATAAATTCACACCTTTATTTAATAACTGTAACAACATAATTAGTGGTTTTCCCATAAGTAAAAATCATATTTAGTGCTAATTTCTCACATAAAAAAACTATGTATTTTGGAGCCAAACAGGGATCTCTTTGACATAACAAATCTATAGGATAGAAGCCAGTGTCAGTAAGGCAAATACTTCCTACTTCTTTGAAAATGAATGTACACTACAAAGAGAGAATAATGCTCAGGGTTCAATTTTTTAAACTCCAAGTGTCAGACAAGAGAGTTGGCTCAGTGAGCAAAGGTGCCTGCTGCCAAGCCTTGAGTTTCAAGTTCCATCCTTGGTGCATGCACAGTGGAAGAAGAAAACTGACTTCCACAAGTTATCTTCTTGCCTCCACATAAAGCCATGTCCTGTGTGCTCTCACACACCCAGACACACACACATATATATGCATAAATAAATGTAATTTAATTTTATAATCTAAGTATCAGTTTGTTGCAGTAGTACCTACACTCCATGGAGATTATAGTATAATTGGACGGGGTGGGGGGGTTCTTAGTAAATTCACACCACTCTTCAGGGTTCATTCTTAATCAGATGTCAAATTCTGAGTTTTTTATGTAAAAAAGTTCACTCACAATATTTTTCTATCCATTTTCATGTATTTTGATCCATTTCAGCCCCTTAATGTTCTGCTTGGTTACTTTAATAGCCTCACGACTGATCTACATTTTAATTAGCTTTATTTATGTGCATATGTATGTATGTATATGTGCATATATGTATACATGTGTATGCTTATATATGTATTATGTGTGTTTGTTTATGTATGTGTGTACATGTATATATATAAATGTGTGTATGTATGTACATATGTGTACATGTATGTATGTGTGTGTATGAGTATGTTTAATTTATAGGAAAAAGCTGATAAGTAAAATCTGTACTGTTTCATATTACTGTGTACTTGGAGTTAGTGAAAAAGTTCATAATGTTAATGTTTGCTGTAAAAATGAGAAAGGAACTTTCTTCAAGACACTCCTTATTTCTATAATGATCATCTGTATATAGATAACATACTCTGAATGTAAAGCTCATTGGATTTCTTCACCAGTGCCCTGAAAATTCAGTCTTTGCTCTTTTTTTTTAATTAAATATATTCTTCATTTACATTTCAAATGTTATACCCCTTCCCTGTTTCCTCCTTCCCCAAAAACCCCCAACCCATCCTCCCATCCCCTGCTTCCAAGAATATGCTCCTCCACCAACACACTCCCATGACCCCCACTCGATTTCCCCACACTGGGGCCTCTATTGAACCTTCACAGGACCAAGGACCTCTCCTCCCACTGATGCCCGACAAGGCATTCCTCTGCCAATCTTTTGGCTGGAACCACATGTACCCCTTGGTTGATGGCTTAGTCCCTGGGAACCCTGGGTTGTCTGGTTGGCCCACATTGTCGTTCTTCCCATGGAACTGCAACCCCCCACTCCCAGCTCCTCCAGTCTGCCCTCCAACTCCTCCATTGTGAACCCCGTGCTCAGTCCAATGGTTGACTGCTAGTATTCGCAGATGATCTGATCATATATTTAAGCAACCCCAAAAATTCCACCAGAGAACTCCTAAAGCTAATAAACAACTTCAACAACGTGGCTGGATATAAAATTAACTCAAACAAATCAATAGCCTTCCTATATTCAAAGGATAAACTAGCTGAGAAAGAAATTAGGGAAATGACCCCCTTCACAACAGTCACAAATAATATAAAATACCTTGGGGTGACTCTAACCAAGCAAGTGAAAGATCTGTATGACAACAACTTCAAGCCCCTGGAGAAAGAAATTGTAGAAGATCTCAGAAGATGGAAGGACCTCCCATGCTCATGGATTGGAAGGATTAATATAGTAAAAATGGCCATCTTGCCAAAAGCAATCTACAGATTCAATGCAATCCCCATCAAAATTCTGAATCAATTCTTCATAGAGCTAGAAAGAGCAATCTGCAAATTCATTTGGAATAACAAAAACCCCAGGATAGTGAAAACTATTCTCCAAAACAAAAGATCTCCTGGGGGAATCACCATCCCTGACCTCAAGCTCTACTACAGTCTTTGCTCTTAAACAAGGTTGTTATGGGTCATCCTACCCAGAAAAAAGATACTGCTATATGGAATATGAGCAAAGGCAGAAAAATCCTCAAATAGAAAGATCAAAAGTATCTCCCAGATCTGAGAAGGGAAAAAAAAATAAAATGGAAAAAGAACCAAGGTGAACATGGATTAGGTTTTCTTGCCATCCTCACTGCTGTGTTTTGGGCAAGTGAACTGCTCATGAAGATGTGCTCATTTTTCTGCTGTACTTTATTTTACATGAATGCACCCCAGAAGTTTGGTACCTTGGGCAGTACTGTAAGGAGCTGGTGGAATCATTAGAATATTAGGCCTTTCTGGAAGGTGTCCCTAAAGGCATGCCACTAAAGGGATTGTGGGACCTCGGTCTTTTCCTCTTTCCTCCAGCTTCCTGGTTCATGAAGTAAATGGTTTTTCTCAGCTACATGTCCCTTGCTAGAGGTCAAATGCACTTGACCTCTCAGAATTGTGAGCCAGAACTTCTCTTTTATATTATTAGTAATTATCTCATGGTATTTTGATATACTAATGTGAAGAAGACTAAAGAACTCAGAGACTAAGAAATCTCAACAGGGTTAGACTTTAGCACAAGTCTATGTTATTATTGTGTCCAAATACCTGGCCGGTAGCAACTTAAAGGAGAAAGGGTTTATTTTGGCTTAATGTTTGAAGGGATACAGTCTATCATGGTGATGAAGGCATGGTGGCAAGAAAGTGAAGCAGCTGGTCACCTTATGTCCAAAATCAGGAAACAGAAGCACCCATGAAATAGGACTAGGCTATAAAATATCAAGGCCTGCCTTTAGGTTCATCAACATTCATAAGCACTAATATTGACTGAAGACCAAGTGTCAAAACTCCTGTGCCTATGGGGGAATATTTCATACTTAAATAACAAGTTCCCTGAGATTTCCCTTATACTTGGTCCTCCAGTGTCATCTTATCTGAAAGCTCCACTTAAGTTCAGAAAGGAAAATGTCCATATGCAAGTGTCTGTTACAGAGGAGGCAGCCTGCCCTCTGTCCAAACCATATCCTGATGATGGTGGGGTTCATTGGAACAGAATTAAACACAGTGAACAACTACAGGAAAGGTTGACCACACATACCCTGAGCTGGTCAGAGATCATTTTCGTGACCTGTTTCAGTTTCAGCCAGAGCTGGGGCTCCCATTTAGCAAATCTGTGAGTGATGAAAAAATGAAATTATATTTTACCACCTGACTGTGATTGTGAGATTCAAATTGATATGCTCAATAGTAAAGTCAATATTCAATATCTTCAACAGTCTGAGTGCTCACTTCTAAATCTTCTACTTTAGAATGTCATTGGGTAGATGTTTCTGTTTTCTTAAAAACATGAAAACTCACTGCAAAATACTTGTGTCAAAAAAGTTTCACATTATCTTTGAGGATGAGATTTCCCCTTGGGTGAAATCCTAGGGCATCAGAGATATGGACTCAAACCCAGTTGATCAAATTCTCCTGAGATAAAATGCTACCAAACTTCAGATTTTATGTGTTATATTTTGGTCAATTCAGTATTTGATTGTCTATTGAATATAAAACAACTCTGTGAGATGTTTATAGCTCTAAAATATCTAGAATTACCTGGCCAAACCTCAATGCCCTCCCTAGATGCCTTTGGTTATGAATTAGATTTTTCTCCTTTATTTTCTCCTTCATAGCTCTAAGGATTCATATCCTTTATTCTTTGTCACTGAAAATGCTTTAGGAAATTTGCACATACCAGTTTCTCTATCATCACTGTGAGTTATTCATTGACATCACTCATAAATTTAGGACACACTGGTATGCTAGTGGATATTTATATATGTGTGTGTACTTGCCCCCCTCCTCGTGTAGGCCAGAGGTCAACTGGTTTTATTGTTCCTCAGGCAGCCTTCACCACCCACTATTTTTTGACAGGGAGGGCAGGGTCTCTCACTAGTCTGGGACTCTCCAAGTGACCAGACTGGCTGGCCAGTGATGCCTTAAATATCCACCTTTCTCCACTTTCCCAGTCCCCCAGTACTGGGATTACAAACACATACCACTATGCCTGACTTTTTTATGAGTTCTGGGAACCAGCTCAGATCCTTGTACTTACAAGGCAAGCAATTTATTGAGTGAGCCATCTTCTTTACCCTGGTTTATTTTTAAGATTAAATTGTGACAATTCCATTCCAAATTTCTGAGATCCTTGATCCACACATATGCCAATCAGTCATGTTAACAGTGACTATTCATCCTGCTCCTTTGTGTGAATGACCCTCCACAACCAGGCTCTATCACTCTTCAACTATGGTGCTATTTAAGTCCGTTGGGCCTTCATCAGTCTTATCTGCATCCACCTGGTCTTGCATCATTAGAAATTCTTAGCATCCTTCAGGAGGATTAACTCCCATTTCATGATCTTAAAATCCTACATCATGTCCGTGATGAAACACATCCTATTTCCTACTCAAACTTGTCAACAAAAATTTCACCATCCTTCAAAACAGGACCTAGAAAATTTTCTGTTTTGAGACAGATAGAAACGTTTCTGGCTTTGAGGTTCACATAAAGTCTCTCACTTTTTCTATCTCTGTCTCTGTGTCCATTCACAAACCTTTTAAGATTATTCTTAACTCTCAATTGTATAAAAACAGGTCATAATCCATATTTGAGCTTCAAATTTGCCAGCTAAAGATGACTAATTATCCATGTAAGCTAAACATGACAAACATTCCCCTCACCACCATACAAAAGAAAAAAAGAAAACCCTCTCTCATAACACCACATGCGATCTGACTTATTTCATGGTTTTGTAGGGTTTTTTCCTTTGTCAAATTCCAAATTTCTTGAAGGAAAGGCGTAATCTCACCCCTAATGAGGAGGAATAAACTCAGAATTATAGAGCTCTGTTTTTGTTTTGTTTTGTTTCAGTCTCTCTTTACTGGTTGATGACTTTGGATAAATTCCTTTATCTTTCCAAGACACTGATTCCACAGTTGTAAGATTTGTACATTATATCTCTCAGAAGACAATTAAGTTGTGAGAAATAGTTTGTATGTGTATTAAGTGATGTAGTTCACTTAGCACATGATATGGTGTACACAAAACAATAGTATCTTTATTCTCAAGAGCCAAGCACACTGAAATGACCTAAATGCTTGTCTGTGGATAAACAAAATGTGATCCATACATGGAGTATCTGGAGGTCTGACCATGCTAGAACCAGGCTACCATGTAAAAGAACTTTAAAAGCATCTTGCTTAGTAAAACAAACTAGAGAACACCATATGACTGACAATGAAGTGCCCAAATTAGTCAGAGTCCAAGGACAGAAAATCCAAGAGTGATTGACAGCAGCTAGGATAGGTGGGGTTACTCACCAGTGGGTACCAAGTTTGAGAAGACAGAAGAAACTCTAGATATAAATGGTAGTGATGGCTGAACGCTATGATGTGCTTAATTTCACTTAACTATGTGCTTAACTTTCTTATGTTGTGTATATTTTAGAACAATAAAAATCTGTGTGTTCTGATCCTAAATAGGTAGTATTTAGTAAATGTTTCAGGGACAAAAATAATTGAGAGTGCTAATAGTGAGAGTAAAATCTACTAGGTACATTACAAATCTGTCCCAGAACCTTACAACAAGGAAAAACTAAATAATGTGCACTCCTGGGATTCAACCTAAGCCTTCATAGTAGAAAACTCCAGAGTCGGTCATGAAACAATGGCTAATAATGTCAAGTGTTACCAGAAACATATCAAAGTCCTGAAGAAGCTTGACTATTAAGTTATGGCAACCCATGGTGTTATTGTGATGTGCAATTAGTTTACATGACTGAATCCCTTGTGGTCTCATTTAAATCAGTCATCACTCTGTCCGTACTGTGGTACTGGTTGAAAAAAAAAAACTCAACGGAAGAAACCCTAAGAATAAGATGAATATGTTTCTCATATTATGTCTTATTGTGAAATAACTATGCCAGTGCTAAATTTCGTTTTAGAAGTGAAATCTAATTTTGTACATGTTGGTTAGTCTTGTAAGAACAAATCAATAGTTTTTTTTCTAATTGCTTCTGTAATTGTGAACCTAGAGAACTTACTTTATTTGCTTCACTGAAAATTAAAGTATAATTTTACACCTAATACTTTTTAGATTACAACAATGGGGATTGTTTTTTATAATTAATACATGTTTTGCATATATGTATACATATCTTTCTTTTTATGTCTATGTAAATATTATATGTGTGTACATATTCTGTCTGCACCCTTGGTGTGTATACACATGTTTAGGGTGGGACTGTACCCATATGTGAGCATTTGGAAGCTAGGTACCAGAGGTAGATGTCTTACTTTATTGCTCTCTACCTTACATTTAAAGACAAGGACTCTAAATGAACCTAAAATTTGCCTTTTGAGGTAGGCTCAATGGCCAATGAGCCCTCAGGATTCACCTTTCTGCACTACCACTTGGCTTCTTACTTGGGTATTGGGGATCTTGACTAAGGTCTCCATGCTTGTGCAGCAAGAATTTTACCCACTGACCTATCTCCCCATCCCCTATGTACATTTTTTTCTATAGCTGGGTAGGTCATAGCTATTGTATATGTCCCAAACCCACGGGACAGTTCACAGGGTCCCAGGGTCACCTGAGGGAGAATGGAGTCAAGAGACATGGAAAAATGACAGCAAGTCAAGAATCCTGATCAAGCTGCCAAATTTTATTTTTCTCACATGATGTTATAAAGGGTAGCAAGCAGGAAATGGGGAGGGGGGAGTGGGTGAGGCATTAGAAGAATATGTTCTAACTTGTTCTTGAAGTTCCAAGGGACCTAGCAACAGCTATAGAACGTTAGGAGGGGGCAGACATTGTTTCAGGGGACTTGCTATGACTTGTTCCCAGGACCTAAGAGAAAATTGGTCACAACTGCAGGATATTGGCTAAGTAAAAATCCAGGTGTATGTTGTGTAGCTATGCAACCCAACCATAGGAGAGCTGCATTTGTTCTACAAGCATGTATCCTGTTTGGCTAAGGCTTGTAGCAGTAATTTTCCAATTTAGCAAATATGTAAGGTAAGGGGGCTATGAGTTGCAAAGAGAGTGGCTCCTGGCATATATAGGCTCTATTTCATTTGATTTCACACATACCAGGGGAATTAAACTCCCTTCAATTCAGATTGTGGAATATAAAATGGAGCTGATGGCAGTAGTGATCAGTCTGGCAACTCTTTCCGTATCACAGATTTTAGAACATTTATTTTGATCTAGCATATAAACTGCTTAAGTCAGAAATCTTTGATCATAGAGATCACAGAGATTAAAATTAGAAAAAAATATTTTAAAAGTTGTGTTCCATTTTATTATGTTACTTTTTAAGTATTATATTTTCTTCTCTCATTTCTGGTGTGTATGCATGTATATGTTTGTCTGTGTGAATTTCTGTGCATGAACATGCACATATGCTTACATGATGAGACCAGCACTGAGATGTTTCCTCAATTGTTTCCTGTTGCGATAAATCTCCAACCCAAATATGCCCAGGCCAAGAAAACACAACTCAATTAATATGAATACATGCTGTGCACCTAGATTGGGCAGATCTACCACTTTTTATAACTTGCGGTTTCTTCAGGCTAGGTGCTTCTGCTCCACTTTCCTTCTACCTCTTCCTCAGTCGTGTTCTCTCTCTCTCTCTCTCTCTCTCTCTCTCTCTCTCTCTCTCTCTCTCTCTCTCTCTCTCTCTCTCTCTCTCTTCTCTCTCTCCTTCTCTCCCAAAATCCTCATTCAGCTCCACTTTCCCACCTTGTTTTGTTTTGTTTTTCAGACAGTATCTCACTATGTAGTCTTGACTTGCCTGATAATTGCTATGTAGATCAGGATAACCTCAAACTCATAGAGATCCTCCTGCTTCTACCTCTCACACAAAGGGATTAATGGAATTACTCATCACACCTGGCACCACCTTCCCTCCCCCACCTCCACAAGGTTTCTCACTGAATTGGAGATCACAGACAGATTGGCTGAATAGTCAAGCCCCTCTCTGCCTCTCTACTGTTAGAATTACAAGTGTACAGCTTGGTACCTACCTTTTACATGTATGCTAGAGATATAAATTCAGTTTTTCTTGTTTGTACAATAAACACTTTATTGACTGTACCATCTCTCCAGCCCATTTGATATATTTCTATTATGCTTAAAGTTAGTTTTCACATTTGTATTTAGAATTAACAATGCTATGTACCAGAGCTTCCATAAGAATTCCAGGTGTCTCATCACATTACTTCCTCCTCCATAGTATGAAAAAGCTGTATGCAGATATTCTGTAATTAATTTAAATGAACCCATCTGTAATTTTTTCTAAGGAAGAACAAGAAGTTTATGGTTTAAGGTATTATCATATATAAACATGAACTCATACATTGTTCAGACACTTAAAGAAATTTGATAAGTTAATATAAAATACAGTTTTAAAAAGAGGATATAACAGAAAGAGGGCAAAGGTTGATGAGGTATGAGGAGAAGAGATTAGATAAATGGAAGAGAGTCAAGCACAGCACAGATGACCTGATATCTAAGTGTAAGACCTACCAAACAGAGTTCTGGCCTCACCCACCTAAAATTATTCTCAGTCTTTTAGTCAGTTCTCTCTGAGCCTGATGAATGATGAACACTGTATAGAAACAATAAGAATAATACAACAAAGTAAGAAATTGTGGCTCTTGAAGCCCTTAGAAGTCAGACATATGACTTTGATACTCTCTTCATTTATGGAACAATAGTTGAAATCTCAAGGTTCCTGACTGGCATGTGAGTACGTCAGTATTGCTATTTTCTCTACTGACTCTATAGCTTGTCTTCCTCTCCTTTCTGTAAAGAACCACAAGGATGAAAAGTTAGTTACAATACTGCTTAATTTTGTCCATATGATTTTACAAAACTTATATAAAATAATTATACATAAATAACTACATAAGTGATGTGTATGTTGTCATCCAGCTGAAGAAAAATTGGTACCGTATACATTCCTTGAAATTTGAACTTCACCATTAAACCTACATTTTGATTATCAAGTTTACTTTGATAGTTTCTAGAAATGCAAATTACTAAGTGTTTTGCAAATGCAAAGGTTCTAAAATATGTACTGTATTCCAAAATATGAAAAAGAATAAAATAGGGAGAGAGAGAGAGAATGAGAGAATTGGCTTTCACTTTTCATTCTTCTTGTCTCCTTAGAAAAACTATATGATTCAAAGTTACTTAAATAAACACTTAAAAAGTGAAAACGGAGAATCTGGAGCTAGTGAGGTCGCTCAATATGGTAAAGACATTCTCTACTGTGTCTGCCAACCTGAGTTCAGTTCCCAAGTGAAAGGAGAGAATACTGTGCAAGTAGAGGCCAGAGGACAACATTCATACTCTGTCATGCATACACATGTGTTTGCATTCACACACACACACACACACACACACACACTAAAAGAGTAAAAACGTAATTTTAAAAAGTTAAAATGGTTAGGCATGGTGGTGCAGGCCTTTAGCACCAGCACTCAGGAGGCGGAGGCAAGCCAATATCTATGAGTTTAATGGCAACCTACTCTACATAGTGAGTTCTAGGACTGCCAGAGCTACATAGAGTTGAAATTATTATAACATGTCAGTATTTAATGATTCTTTTATGAAAATTATTTTATTATACATTTGATTGTAAACGTAGGCTGATTATCCCAGTAGCATTTTACAAGAGACTGTTTCCACTTCTGTTCTCATGTATTTTCCTCTGTGAAATGTGAAATGGACAAGAGTTGAAATGAGATGGACACTCTTACCAGAAGCAATTTGACTTTGGCTGAACTGATGAATGTACGTATTTTGTACTCCCTTTCAGTTTCCAGTAAGTGCTTCCATTATCTCTTATTTGTAGCCAGAAGTAATACTTTATTAATTACTCAGGAAAGCTCTATGTGCCAACAACCATGAATTTCAATAGGAAGAGTCTAGCCAGAGTCAAGTAGACAGATTAGTATGGAAGTCAGTATTGCTGTACAGGAATTAATTTCTTCTAAAAAAATGATAATTCAGAAATGTGTACATTTCAAACACAAATCAAGTGAAGACACACCGGGTATTATTCCTTCGACATCTCAAACATCCAGGCACTTAACCTTGCTTCCTTAAAACTTTGACAAATTATTCTTTTACCATGAAGCATAAAAATAGTGGCCTAATGCTATAACTTAGAAACATGTTTCTGAATATTTATAAGGGCCATTGGATATAAAAATTATTACATATGTTAGAAAGTATAACTGCACAGCTGTAAAGAAGTCTCGGTGGGCCTTCCTTTCCTCTGGTGGCAGCCATCAGTTGAACCAAGATGGGTGCATACAAATACATCCTGGAGCTATGGAAGAAGCAGTCCGATGTGATGCGCTTTCTTCTAAGGGTCCGCTGCTGGCAATATCGCCAGCTCTCTGCGCTGTACAGGGTTCCCGCCCAACCTGGCCTGATAAAGCACGAAGACTGGGGTACAAGGCTAAGCAAGGTTATGTCATTTACAGGATTCCTGTCAGCCGTGGTGGTTGCAAACGCCCAGTTCCTAAGGGTGTAACTTACGGCAAGCCTGTACACCGTGGTGTTAACCTGCTGAAATTTGCCCGAAGTCTGTCGCTGAGGAGAGAGCTGGGCACCATTGTAGGGCTTTGAGAGTCCTGAATTCCTACCGGGTTGGTGAAGATTCCACATATAAATTTTTTGAGTTTATCCTCATTGATCCATTCCATAAAGCTATCAGAAGAAATCCTGACACCCAGTGGATCACCAAACCAGTCCACAAGCACAGAGAGATGCGTGGGCTGACATCTGCTGGCCTCAGAAAGGGCCACAAGTTCCACCACACTATTGGTGGTTCTCGCCATGCAGCCTGGAGAAGGCGTAATACTCTCCAGCTCCACCGTTACCACCAACCAATATACATGATATTTGTACAATTCATATCCAATAAACAATTTAGGACAGTCAAAAATAAAAGAAAGAAAGAAAAGAAAAGAAAAGAAAAGGAAGGCTCGGTGGCTAAGAGCACATCCTACTTTGGCAAAGGACCCAAATTCAGTTCCCAGCACCCATACCACATAGTTTACAACAGCCTGTAACTACAGTTCTAGGAAGGGCCAGTGCCTTGAGGCTCTCTTAGACATATGTACTCCAATGCACATTCCCACATGTATACATACATGCATGTGTGTATATGTGATGACAGAGATAATGTTCAAAAAGAAATTATAACTCCTAGTAGAAACAGCATCATAGCTTAAAATTGGAAAAGCATCCTTAAATGTTTTTCTAGCATATGATTATTCATCAACTATTAGAAAATCCTATCATTCTGTCAACACAGCATCCCCACACTCTCCTTATATAAAGCCTTCACTGCAATTTAACAAATGATAGTTTAACTATGTAATATACTTAAGGAAAATGTAAATATTTTGAAGGAAGATCAACTGAAGACTTTTAGTTGCTTGAACAGTTTGTACATTCAAATGGATAATTTAAGATTCACTGAAATTGTTATTTTTTTAAGTATTTCACCCCTGAGTTTCCTGCTATATTGGGTGGCATTAAATAATAGGAGGGTAAGCATTCATCACTTTCATAATAGAATAAGTAATCCAAGCTGGTAAGTGGAATAAGTAATATGAAAAAGAATAGAATAGAACTGAACAAGAAATTCATTTGTTCTAGGTGTCTCTCAGCTGCATCTAAATCAACCTGATTTATCTGCTTTGGTGTTCATATGGATTGCTCTTAACTTATTTCTAATATGAATAGCATGACTTTGAACATTTAAATTTTAGAGTGGAGATGAACTTTCATGAATTGGAATTACTGGGTTGTATTTCACTGTCATAAATTTTCATAGAAAAATTACGTTTATTTAGCAATGAAATCTAAAAAGAGCTTCAGATGACCCATTATGCCTTTATGTCCTTAACTGTCCATTACACTTGTGAATAGATGTCATGGAATAATCTCCTAATACTCTGTTTTCTGGACTGCTACCATATTCTCTCATAGCTGTCTACATTCTTCTAAAGATGATGTGACTCCATTCCTCCCTACACAAAAAAAAGTTTAGTAATGAATGCAGTTCTGTCCATTGTGTTGACAGCTTTCTCTTCACAGTGTACATATTCCTGTCTCTAGCCCTCCTGGCTTATACATTTAAAAAATGATTTTTGGAGGAATGTGGAAGACTTTTGGACTTTGGACTAGAAAATGGTTGAATGTTGTATGCAGAACTTAATAGACTGTTCTAGTCGATGCTGGTAGGTAGTAGTGCTGGTATATTATGGACTATGAAGGCCCAGCTCAAAAAAATTTCAGGGGGAGCAATATTGGCAACTCGGATAGCCCATTCTTGTGATATTTTGGCAAAGAATATGTGGCTGCTATGCAATAATCAACCACTTTTCTAGTCAAATTCTCAATGTGACCCCCTGAAAAGTGCAAGAGGAAATTATGTACTTCCAACAGACAATGGAGCAGAATATACCTTATCATCCCCAAAGTGAGAAATGGTGGGAGTAGTAAGGAAATACTGATCTCAAATAAAACCAAACTGAAAATTCTGTAGCTCCATTTCTGAAGCCATGAGGCTTAGATTGTTTCATCCTTCTAGCTTTGCTGAACAAAACACATCTATCTCTCTTACGTTCCACATCTGCATCTTTCCTTGGCATGTATCCCGTGGCTCTGGCATTTTCTACATCTTGGGGTTTCCAATAAAATTCAAGCTTCACTCACAACTTCACCCAACAGCTTCTCCAAGCCTCCATGTATGGACTCCCCTGACATATACCTGGATTCAGCATCTTTTCTTAACTGACAGAAGATTCCATAACTCCTTTACTCCTGTACCAGTCACAGCTCTAAAGCCAATACCACCATATGGCTGATGCTGCCAAGTTCCTCTGGTTGCTTGGGATGAAAGCTTTATAAATTACATTTATGAAGCTTTGCTTCTTAGCTGCTTTTTGGGTGAAGGAAATACCTTGAGTCTTTTCTTTCCACAGGTGCAGGATTAACTGAGTGGGATCTTGTTCCTTAAATACTTCTACTTTTCTTCCATTTAGTACCAAGGCTTTTCTTTAAACTCATCTCTTTGAGTACAAGACTTGGCTCAAATATTACATTTCCTTATTCTTTCCTTTTCAAACTGTACATTTCATATTTCTTTTTTGTCTTGCTTGTTCTTTTTCGTTGTAGCTCTGTATAAGAATGATCACAAATAACCAGGTACCAAAGTCAATGTAAGAATTTCTTGAAATATCCTGTCAATAAAATTAGCCCCAAACTTTTCAATTTAGCCTTAAGCATATTCTTAGGACAAAGTCAAAAAGCACCCACTTAGTCTTTGCCCCAAATATCAAAGCATATTCTTAGGACAAAGTCAAAAAGCACCCACTTAGTCTTTGCCCCAAATATCTTAGGACAAAGTCAAAAAGCACCCACTTAGTCTTTGCCCCAACCAGGTCTAGCCTGGTTGCCAATTTTGTTCCCCCTGAAAATTTCTTGATCTGGACCTTCATAGTTCATATTACTCTCAGTTGTTTTCCAAGCTCCTACTAGGATAATCCATTAAACCCTGCTTACATCATTCAACCACTTTTCTAGTCCCAAATCCTACACTTTCATTGTCCCTGCCCCCAAAACAGCAAGATCAGTCCTGTCAGAGCAATATACTACTTCCTGGTACCAACTTTTGACTTAGTTACTTTTCTATTGCCATGACAAAACACCGTAATGAAGGAAGTTCATTTTTAAAAAAGCATTTAATTTGGGTGCTCATTGTTCCACAGTGTGAGAGTCCATGACTGTGATGTCAGGAGCATGGTAACAGGCAGGCAAGTATGGCACTAGAGCAGTAGTAGCTGAGAGTTTATACCTGATTGAGAGAGAGAGAGAGAGAGAGAGAGAGAGAGAGAGAGAGAGAGAGAGGAGAGAGAAGAGAGAGAAAGAGAGAGAGAGGAGAGAAGAGAGAGAGAGAGGAGAGAGAGAGACAGAGAGGAGAGAAAGAGAGAGAGAGAGAGAGAGAGGAGAGAAGAGAGAGAAAGAGAGAGAGAGAGGAAAGAGAGACAGAGAGGAGAGAAAGAGAGAGAAGGAGAGGGAGACAAAGAAAGAGGAGAGAGAGACAGAGAGAGAGGAGAGAGAGAAGAGTAAGAGAGAGAGGAGAGAGAGAAAGAGAGAGAGAAGGAGAGAGAGAGAGAGAGAGAGAGAGAGAGAGAGAGAGAGAGAGAGAGAGAGAGAGAGAGAGAGAGAATTAATTGAGAATAGAATGGACTTTTAAAACCTCAAAGTCCACCTCTAGTGACACCCATGTCCCAACCAGGTCACACTTCCTAATCTTTCCTGTGCGGGTTAGTTTTATGTCAACTTGACACAAGCTAAAATCATCAGAGAAGAGGAAGCCCCAATTGAGAAAATGTCTCCATAAGATTGGGCTATACACAGGTCTGTGGGGCATTTTATTAATTAGTGATAGATGTGGGGGGGCGCTTAGTCCATTGTGAATGGTGCCATCCCTTGGGTGGTCATCCTGAAATCTTGGCTGAGCAAGCCATGAAGAGCAAGCCAGTAAGCAGCATCCCTCCATGGCTACTGCATCAACTCCGGCCTCCATGTTCTTGCTGTATTTGAATTCCTATACTTATTTCCTTCAATGATGGAGTATGATATGGAAGTATGAGGCAAATAAACCCTTTCCTCCCCAACTTGCTTTTGGTCATGGTGTTTCATCACAGCAATAGTAGCCCTAACTAGGACATTTCACAAACAGTACCACAAAGACAAAGTCAACACACAATCTGGGACACTGCTATCTTCCATAGGTTATGTGCTATTTAAAAAAAAAATTAAGGCTTCTATGGTGGGGCTTTATCTCATTTTTTGTGGCTTTCACACTTTCCAGGTAGTAAAATTAGATGGTTTAACGTAAAGCATATGCAGAATAACACAGAGGCAGAAAAATTATGAAATAAAAACTTAATTCAACCAGTGGTATATTATCATAAGGCATAAAGTGGTTAATAAATTTCATAAACATGTCCTTGTATAGGGCAAGAAAATAAAGAGGAGCAGATTTTTGAAAAAATATTTTGTAAATGTATGTAAGTCACTTACTTGTTTTCATTAATAAAATAGATATGATAAGGTCAAACTATTGGATGCTTTTGGTGGGGAAAGTATATATGTGTAAAAACATTTGTTAACCTTCTCAGCAAATGATCTAAGATTTGTAGTTCTCATTTTTCTTCCTTCCCTTGCTTTAAATTTTAACACACATGGAAGAATTCAATTGTTTCCTTGGAGCTCTGAAGTTTAAAAGCGGAAAAAAACAGCAGGCAAATGTGATCATGTAAGAATAAAAAAGTGGCAGAGCTTGGAGTCCCCATCTCAGTCTGCAGTTGAGTCTTTAGGAAAATAAGAGTTCTTAAAAATTAACCTGTTCATCAAAAGACATAAAACATGAGTGACTTCTCAGTACAACCTCACTCAGTGTATGTGTCAGAATGGGTGTTAAAAATCTTTTCTCTCTTTTTAATTTTAACTGTTTGCAGTGCTAGAAACCTAACTTATGGTTTCTCACAGGAAAAACCACCCATCCCATCCTCTTCAATGGTTCTTCTAAATGTCTCTGAATGAATGTATAAGTTCTTTTGTTTATATCATGCTCAACACTGTACTTCCTGCTGTAGCTTTTTAGTATCTTGTCTTGGCAAAGGGTAAGTCCTGGGCCTGCATGTCGACAACTGAACACACTGGTCCCCAGACATGACAGAAATGATTAATAACCTATGTCACATCAAGCACTTTCTACACTCTGAGAAGATCTGTACCACTGGGTGTCATATGTCACCTAGGCAAGGCAGAGCCCATTTATTGACTTGTAATTCTTCTGGCTCTTGTTTTAATGAGAATCTATAAGCATCTTAAATTTACTATATATTTACATTTTATACTTTTCAATCCCCCATCATATATATCTTCAGTAATTTCCTCATCTTATATTTTTTTCTACTTTTTTTTGTTCCAAAAAGGAGCTGGTGGATGGACACCACTTGTGTCAAATAAGTATCAGTGGCTGCAGATTGACCTTGGAAAACGAATGGAGGTCACTGCTGTGGCCACCCAAGGTGGATATGGGAGTTCTGACTGGGTGACCAGCTACCTCCTGATGTTCAGTGATGGTGGAAGGAACTGGAAGCAGTATCATCAAGAAGAAAGCATCTCGGTATGTGGTATGTTTGATAATGATAGTGATAATAATAGCTATATGTTGTTTCACACTGTCAGCAAAGCAGTGTTTTCAGCTATATATAATCATTGCACATATTCATGGAGAAAAGTGTGATATTTTGACCCCTGTATGAATTATGTAATAACTAAATTAGAATGTTAATCTGAGGAAAGATATTTTTTGGGTAAGAGTTCAAAAGCAGAAGATATAGACATACAAGATGGATGGAAGTTTAAGAATATTATAAAACACATATAGCTCCTTTTCTTTTGTTAACAAAGCCATCATTGGCTCTGTGTTACCTTGCTTTAGTATACTGAATGCATTATTTTCTAGCTTATCATTTAATCTCATTTTTCTAAAAGACACTGAAAATTTAGAATTTAATAAATGAACAATTTATATTTGACAAGTTCAGGAAATATGCTTTGAACTTGGAGGATGATATGTTCTTTACTAACTTTCACATTGCATTGAAACTCTATGATCTACTATGATCTATGATCTACTGATCTTAGCAAGATCAGCTAGAATATGCAGAGTAGTGACATTAATTCTGGTTTTGATTCTATGCTCGAGTCTTTAAGTACTCACTTTTTAAAAGTTTGTGAATATTGTAAATGTCAACCATTAGCCACAGTAATATTTTCTGTTACTAAAGATTTGCAGTTCCTTATCTGCAACCCCAATCCCATTCATTTAATTTAGTCTAGATAATTCTTCACAGGTGTGACCAGAGGCTTGTTTCCTGGGTGTTTCTAGATATTTCAAATTATCAATATTAACCATCACAGATGACATTTTTTTCAGTAGTAATACAAGTAGTAGTACTAGCCTAATGAAAACAAATGTTCAGAATCAAGGAGGAAGAAGTGTTTAAAACCCCAGGCTACCATGGCTAGTGACATATCTTAGGATCATTATGACAGTATTCAGTAACAGTCTACAAACCAAAGTACCAGGTTAGAAATACTGACATGTTGACATGCCCTCTTCCCTTATGTCTATGTTCACTTGTTCTGTGAAAACTTTTTAAAATCCTATAAGGAAATAGATAACCTTTTCTTTCATTTTGAAATTTGTTACAGGCTGTAATTGGATATATTGGGGCAATTATCTAGTCCTGACACAGGTTCAAGTGGCTTCTCTGCATATCTACTCCACTTCTGTTTGAATGTTAATTAGACAAAACAATTAGCATGTTAGTAAATTATTTCTTTCTACATCGTCACCATACCAAACCTGTCAAACCTAGGTTTCTTCTCAGTAAACATCCTAGCATGCACCAGCCACTTGTGCTCAAACCCTTAGAATAGTCAATATCCATTCCTTTCTACTGATATTCTACCTGTCAGGATATCCTCTCAACTTATCACTCTTCAGCAGATCCTGCCAGACACATCTCCAAAGGCCATGTGGAATTTGACAGCCTTTCATCATATCTCCACCATAACCCAGCAACCAGTCCTTACCTGGAGTACTGCATGGCTACAATAATTTGTACACAACACATAAAGATGTAAACCATAACAACAGAAACAAGATGTGGAGATGAGGGATTAAAAATTATAATGTTTATTACATGACTAAAATCAAGTCACTGTCAGCCTCAAAGTCCAGTTAAAAGTGAAGAAGGCTTCAATAAGTCTTCTAGTGGCCACAAAGTAGAACTGTACAGTAGATATGCAAAAGGTAAAACATAATAAATCAAAACTGAGTTCTAGAGAAAAGATCCTCATCACAAAGAGATAAGCAACAGAAGAGCAAAAGATCTAGAGAACAAACAGAAAGCCATTAAAATTACCACAGTAAATTCTTACCTATCAGTAATTACCTTACATGTAAATGTATTAAATTATATAATCAAAAGACAATGACTGGTTGAATCGATCTATAAAACTAAATACATGAATACCAACAACAAAATAATATGCTGCCTATAGGTGTTGTATAGCAGTTTCTTAGAATATTAAAACCTTCTATTTCGGAGAGAAGCTAAAGTTTAAGACTCAGGTTATTAGAAAAGAGATGTTCTAAATGGGAGGGGAAAACATTCCATCCTTCAGAGAAGCTCCTTAAACTCAGGAAGGAAACAACTAAAAGATTTCAGGAAGTCCCCAAAACTGATCAGATATGGTAGAGCTCTCCCTCATCAAGCCTATATAAGCTGTAAAGACTGTTGAACTGAAAATTTTGAAAGTAGGTTGGTGTCCCCATCCTGAAGGGGATGGTAACCCCATAGGAAGACCAACAGTGTCAACTAACCTGGACCCTTGGGAACTCCCAGAGACTAAGCCACCAACCAAAGAGCATATCAAAGAGTCTGGTCCAAGGCCCCGGGGAACATATTTAGCAGAGGACTACTTTCTCTGGCCTCAGTCAGAGAGGATGCTCCTAATCCTGTAGAGACTTGATGCCTCAGGGAGGGGGGACCCTCTCAGAAAGGAAGGGGAGGGGGAATGAGGGGAAAAATTCTGCAAGGAGGGATGGGGTGGGGGAACAATTGGCAGGTAAATAAATAAAATAATTAATTATAATTAATTAATGTTTTAAAAGACTGCTCAGAGATGCTCTGAGGCAAGCTGAGCTGCCTAGACAAGGCACGGATCAATTGAGCTATCTGGAAAAGATTCTATAATCTGTTGAGGTGTATTATGTAGTGTTCTCCAGGTTTCCAGTTTCTGTGAGCTGTCACCCGGCCTGGGGTAGGCTTTGGTGATATGACTTTGGGTCATTCTCCTCCTCCTGTGAGTGAATCAAATAAAAGTCATTGATTCTGTAAACTGGACTTGGAGGTTTCCTCACTTTGGTCGAGCTTTAGTTTCCTATCTGGAGTGAGTACATGTTTGTTCATGTCTTCTCAGGAATAGTGAGAAAGAGCACAGCAAAGAGACTCACTTTGCCTTTAACTAAACAAATTGAAAGTGAAAAGATAGCGGAAAGATATTCAATGCAAATGGGAAACAACTGAGAGTAGGCTTAGCTGTATTTATATTAGAGACAATACACTTGAAGTAAAACAACTATTACAATACCAAGAACAGCATTACTGTATGATAAAGAGACAATTCATCAAGAGCTTATAAAATATTATCAAAACATAAAGCACTCAATAATAAAACACAGGGAAGGGCAGTGAGACTCTAATAAATATTATGAGGTTGTTAATACCCCACTCTCAGCAACAGATATCTCATCCAAATAAATAATGGAGAAAATCAAACATAAATCACATTTTCATTACAATGGATAGGGTTACTATATAAAGAACATTCTGGGTTATAGCAGCAAAACATACTGTGTCACAAAAACACAAAGAATATTCTCTAAAATAGATCGTATGTGTCACTGCGTAAAATAAGACAGTAAATTTAAGATGCTTGAAATCCTATCAAATATCTTTCTTGAAACCAACCCACTTAAAAATTAATGCATGTCTTAAAAACCAAATGTCAAAGAAATATAAAGGGAAGTTGTGTCTAGAGAGATCATAACTGGCACTCAGCATGCTTAAATGTATGACTGGTATGCAGGTAAAACAATTCTGTGAACAATGTTGAGAGAAGAAATATCTCAAAACAGGACCATTTCACTCAACCTAACAGCACTCCTTGTGGATGCTGGATATATCAATAAAAAGAGCAGTGGAGGAGAAAGAAATATGCTGATATACCAAGCACAAATGATCAAATTAAAAAAAATATGTAAAAAGGAGCTAGCCAATAAATAAGGTTGAACTAACTAGACAGTCATATAGAAAAAAAAACCCTAATGCTGGTTGCATCTCTCATTATATCAAAATGCATTTCATATAGTAAACATTCTTACATAAAATGTCCTCAGAAACAGCACTAGGTGGTCTGGGAAGAATATTTGCATATGTCAGATTGCACTGGGTAGGTAAATATACGCAAAACACAAAACCCATATTACAGCGAGGTTTGTAATGCCACCAGAAGATAGCAATCTAGGAAGCAGAATTCTGATATGTGTGACAGTTAATTTCCCGATCTATCACTCACCCTTTGTTCACTAATAGACAAAGACAAAAAGCAGTGTGAAAAGGAGAAAATTTCTGGTGGATCCACATGAAGAAGGATGTTCATAAATGTATGAAATGATATTCTACCCTGCTGACAAACTGAAGAAAAGAAATGAACGCAGCAGTGATAGAATGTTCATTCACCTATGTTTCACCTATGATATCATGGGTACTATTACTTAGCATAAGGTTCAGGTTAAATAAAAAACTGATTTAAAGAAAAATTTCAAAATATAAGTATGGCAGTATGTGTAGAGTGCTTAGAGAAACCAGACATGGTTCTTCTATGCTTCATATGTTTTACATTTAAATCCTCACAAAAAAATGTATGAGACAGACACCAGTATTCTGCCCAGATAATAACAAGAAAGGCAAACAAAAAAAAAATCCACAAAATAAAACTTAGAAACAAGCAAGTGTTTCTATTTGTCCCAATTACAAAATGAATTGGGACTGAGGGACTCTGGCATTACATCAGGATCTAGACCAGGCGTTTTTGGGTTCTTAGCATCCTACCCAGAAAATTGAAATAAGGGCTCACAAAGATTTGCAATAGAAGAAAGCTGGCTTTATTTGAACTGAAGTGTTAGTACTGATCAGACAGCAATACTATGTCAAAATTGACAGCAGGCCTCGGGGCGGGGGGTAGTCAAGGGGCTCTGGGGTACAACCTGGTATACACACACACTTTTTTTAGACACAGGATTTTACTATTGATCCTTGGTTGCTCTAGAACTTATTACATAGACCAGGGTAGCTTTGAACTCACAGAGATCCATCTGCTCTGTATTAAAGGGATATATCAACAGGACTAGCCTAAAGCATTTTCTTTCTAGTATTAAAATAGTATTCCATCTGGTGGTGTGTACATGTAATCTTAGCGCTCCAGAAAATGAGGCAGAAAGCTTGAGAATTATAGGCCAGCCTGGACTACATAATGAGACCCTTTCTCAGTAAAAAATTATATTTTATAAATGTCCTTATGCAGTAAATGTTGGGTGCAGAAGAATAGCATCCTTTGGGAAACATTCTAGTGAGAAGCCATCACTTCTGAAGCTGTGACATGAAAATAAAAGATGGAACTTAGAGACATCACCTCTGGGTTTCAGAACTTCATGCTTCAATCAGGAACAATGTAAAAAGAAATTAGTTTTGTCCTGCAATCTAAAACTGAAAATAGGTTTGGGATTTGAACTCTACCTCTTATTTTGTATTACTTAATGTCTTCATTAGTCATTCAATTCAGATGGCTTGTCTTTATTTCAGAGCCTGGAACATTCTAAAACACAATGTCATCTTTTTTAAGAGAGAAAGAAAAAAAATTCACTTGAGCAGTGGAAAGAGATCCCCAGGGAGCTATTGTACTCTACTCTGCAAAAGCATCATTAGGCAAACTTGTGACTGAGAAGAAAAGTAAATTCACTTTCAGGAAAGGCTTATGCTTATTTTGTAAGAAAGTTTGCAATGATTCCTGCAAAATGTTCAAAAATTTAACACAAAAATACTCTGGCCATATATTTCCCACATTTTCCTTCCAGAATAATAAAAACTAAAATGGTCAACCAATTTCCATTAATAGCAGCTTTCCACCCTTTATTCAGAATCACTTCCCTAATCAGTTAAATAAGGAAACTGATATGCAAAGTACTTAGATGTCAGAGATGACAATTCTCAATTAAGCACCCTGTAACCGTACAAGGAGCTCTTACTACATCATATTACCTTTCTGTATACAAATACTTGAATTCATATGTTGAATTTCTATATGGACTATTATACATACATATCTTATATTTTTCAGTCAGAATCTTAGTCTTATAAGATTTTTCTCCAAGTTAAATTATTCAAGATCTGAGACAAAATACATTATGAACTTTTATTTTTCCGAAAGGAAACTATTCATATGTGCTGTGGTCAGACTGGGAAGTTCTAGGTACATCTGAATTTGCTCTCAGGAATCTAATCTGTTCTATTACTTAGTCCTTTATGTGATACCTGTAGCAATCATGCTTGAAACTAGTTGCTAGGGTTACCATGGGACCATATTTTCAGTCAAGGAGTTCCTTCTTGCCATACCTGCAGAGTTTAGTGTGAGTAGTCACTCCTCTCCATTTTCTTCCCTTCACTCATTCCATCCTGTTTCCTCAGTTTTCTCCTACTTCTTTTTCTCTGTTGCTCTTTACTAGACAGAGTTCATGTGTTGTGGCACAGTAGAAATGCTTGGATCAGATACTCCAACTAATGTGTTAGAAGACAAAGGCCAGTGAGAAGCACCAAACTACCCACTACCTCTGCAGGCAAACTATATCTTTTAATGGATTTCTGACTACTACTTCTCCTGTCAACCCAATACCCTCTAGAATTCTAGGAATGTCAAATCAATCAGGAAAGAGTTTTAGCCTCAATACACAGGCCAGGTAAATGAGATGATACACCAAGAATGTGGCACATGCCTTTACTCCCACCACTTGGGAGACAGATCTCTGTGAGTTCAAGGCCAGGCTGGTCTACAAAGTAAGTTCCAGGGCAGCCATTACTACACAGAAAAAACTCTGTCTTTCCGGGTTGCGGGGGGGGGGGGGGGAAGAGAGAGAGAGAGAGAGAGAGAAAGTTGCATGTAGGTATGAATTCTATTGTCAGGTAAGATATGTTCAAACATTGGAACCGTTTGATCTGTGAACTCGGCCTGGTTTGACATCCTTGAATAGTGTAGATATTACTAGATCATAAAACTGTTAGGATCACTGTCAAAATGAAACAAAACATATCTATAGACAGAAATGGCTTCTAAGTTATTGGTGATTTTGTTAGTTGATGACAGTAGATAGATGCCTGATTGTAATAGGTTTAGAATAGAAAGTGAGGTAATGAACAAAATAACAAGCACATAGCAAATAATGATACTCATTCTAGAATTCTAAATGCTTCAGGAAGAGGCATTAATTAACAAAAACAAGAAACACGTGAATAAAAAATGAAGTGGACCCTAGAGAGAAAACCTGACTATTATAGTACATTTTCTGTTGTGTAACAGTCTCACTGTGGCTGAGTGAGTTATAAAGAATAATGTTATTATATCTCTATCAATATATCTAGATAGATATAGATATAGATTATATAAATGTAGATTAGAGAGAGATAAATGATAAAGAAGTAGAGATAGCTATATAGATATAGATAATATAGATGTAGATGATATACAGAGATATATAGACTGGACATATAGTTATATAATATGTATTATTTTGGCTCATGGCTCTGAAGATTGGAGGATCCAAGATCATGGCTCAGCTTCTGGTCAAGGCCCACAAAGCTCTTCTCATCAAAAAGCAAGCGAGCACATAGATGTGTACAATAGGCAAAAAACAACAACAACAAAAAAAAAACATGGCAACATTGCTTTATAACAGCCTACCCTGGAAGTAACTAATGAAGTACCACAGGATAGGCATTTCTCTCTTTTAATGACCTAGTAACCTCATTAAAGCCTCACTTTTCAGTCCCACCACAATACCATTTAGATTTCAAAATGATTTCCAGGGGTGGAATGTGGGGCAGCTTACTACTGAAGACCAGAGTCGAGAAAGGGGATCATTATGTTCCCTTTCTTCTGTCTTAGAGGTCCAGGGCCTCATGAAGACTATGAGTGCTAATAATTTATATAAAGAGTAAATGGACTGAATTTTAAACATCTTGACCAATGGTGTCTGACATGCAATATTGCTGAATTTTTACTGAGTATCAGGCACTCTGATGAAAATTTTAGGGGTATGATATTACTTACTCTTTCACAGTATTACTTGGGTGAAGGCGTTCAAGTTGTTCCAGTAAGAGAATACATATTAGAAATCTCGGCTGTCCAACTGGATGACTGTCACAGTCTCGATTTTCTTGACTATACTGGAGTATTCTTAGATAACATTGAGTCTCTTTTCTTTTTTGTTTCCTCCCTCTCTTCATTTCTTCATTTCTCTCTCTCTCTCTCTCTCTCTCTCTCTCTCTCTCTCTCTCTCTCTCTCTCTCTCTCTCTCTCCTCTTTTCCTTATGAAATAATGAAGATACAGTGTCTGGAAGAAATAATTGTAAGGGAGGAGGAAGATATGTTACACAGGAATGTAGAACACAAAAGCTGACAATCTAATCTGCAACCTGTGGTTCAAGGTTTTGCAGACTAGCCAGGGCCTGGGGACACTTGCCAGCCTTGGAGTTCTTAGGTGGTTTTGTTGCTGTCCCAGCTCAGAACCAGTCCCTGTTCAGGGTTTCATGTAGTAACACAGATCTCAGATTATCTAGTACTTCTGTGGAGTCTGTCTTGAAGGAGGAAAAGCGTGACTTGGCAAGGTTATTCTCACCAACTCTGAAATTCTTTAAGGAAGGTGAATTCAATGTTGGGCAAAATGTGCCCCTACTTCCTGTATAGATATGAATTTCAAAGGCTAAAAAAACCTTTCCTTTGAAAGCCCTCCTATAAGAAGTGTGAGCCTGGGTGACTGGTTCCAGATAAATCTCCCCAAGTCTGAGAACCAAGCAAGAAAGAGAGACTAGGAGGTAGTGGCCAGTGAGGACTGTGAGGGCAGATTGGGACATAGCTACCCCTAAAGGATTGGAGAGAAGAGAGAGAGGAGCTGAAGGCTCCTGTCCACTTTACCATTTCTCACACTCAGTTTCCCCTACTTAGAATTTGTTTGGCCATTTTAGAATTTTTCTATTTTTGGTTTATTTTGCAATAGCATCTTGTTATGTAACACAGGCTGGCCTGGAACAGAGTCTGAGGTACAAATGAGAGCCCCCATGCCTAAATTTTCATTTTAAAGAAGTCTCCATTTTTAACTGCGTGCAAAGAAAAAATTAGTTTTCTCCTATGGAGTCTCACTGAGTATGCAAATCACACTTAAGGATGAGCTGTATTCCCATTAGTAGATGACCAACATAGAAAGAACTCAATGGCATTTTTGGAAATTTTTTTGTTATCATATAGCTTTGTTTGGACACTTTTAACCTTACTCATCTTTTGCTTGTATATTATGGTTTCCACTTTTGTGTTTTTGTGGTGTGGGCATTTGTGTGCGTGTTTCTCAAGCTTTTACTTTGTTCTATTGTTGTTTGTTTTGTTTTAATTCTGGTTTGTTTTTTATTTGCCTCTTTCTTATTTTTTTAGATATTTTATTTATTTACATTTCAAAATGTTATCCCTTTTCCTGGTTTCCCCTCCAAAACCCCCTATCCCATCCTTCCTCCCCCTGCCTCTATGAGGTTGTTGACAATGAAGATTGAGACATTCTAGAATATCTTAAAATTAACAATACAGTTGGATTTGTGATACGTCCTGAACTCATTTAGATCTTCTGAATTACAACTCTTTTTCCCTACAATGTCCCCCAAACTGCTTCCTTCTGCTTTTTTAAAAAGATTTATTTATTAGTTATATGTAAGTATACTGTAGCTGTCTTCAAAACCTTGAACCACAGGTTGCAGACACTCCAGAAGAGGGTATCAGATCTCATTATGGATGGTTGTGAGCCACCATGTGGTTGCTGGGATTTGAACTCAGGACCTTTGAAGAGCAGTCGGTGCTCTTAACCTTTCCTCCTTCAAGACAGACTCCACAGAAGTACTAGATAATCTGAGATCTGTGTTACTACATGAAACCCTGAACAGGGACTGGTTCTGAGCTGGGACAGCAACAAAACCACCTAAGAACTCCAAGGCTGGCAAGTGTCCCCAGGCCCTGGCTAGTCGGCAAAACCTTGAACCACAGGTTGCAGACACTCCAGAAGAGGGTATCAGATCTCATTATGGATGGTTGTGAGCCACCATGTGGTTGCTGGGATTTGAACTCAGGACCTTTGAAGAGCAGTCGGTGCTCTTAACCTCTGAGCCATCTCTCCCACCTCCTTCTGCTTTTAAGAGGATCACATATGGAGCATAATGACCCTAGAAGCTGAGCTTCTAAGGAAAATACCCATCAACCATTGAAAGTTTATTCCAGGCTGGTTCATGGGCATTTCCAATGTACGTGCTCACAGGGCACTGCCTGGAGCTGAGCTTAGTGGACAAAAGAAAGAAAGAAAAAAAGAAAGAGAGAGAGAGAGAGAGAGAGAGAGAGAGAGAGAGAGAGAGAGAGAGAGAGAGAGAGAAAGAGAAAGAGAAAGGAAGAGAGAAAGAAAGAAAGAAAGAAAGAAAGAAAGAAAGAAAGAAAGAAAGAAAGAAAGAAAGAAAGAGAAAGGAAGAGAGAAAGAAAGAAAAGAAAGGTTTGTCGGTGCATTTAGTGTACTCCATGGCTGCCCGGAAGCTACAAAGGTTTAGAGAGGTTCTTCTGTTGAGTCTAACTTGGAAGTCAGGAATTAGAGAGAACAGGTTAAGTGGGGCCCATGTGCTGCCATGGCACTGAGGATCTGAAAGATAGCCATAGAAAAAGTCTGATGCTTTAAACAAAGACAATGTTTGAAGACACTGCTCACTAGCCTGTGCTCAATTACATTTTCAGATTATGAGACTTGAGCTGATAATGCCTTGTGAAAATTAAAATTTGTTAGATTGATGTAGCCTGCCTGTCGTAGCTTCTTCACTTTTCATTTATGTTGATAGACATGACTATCATTTCCTCACCTTGGCTGTTGTGAGTAATGCTGCTATAAACATGAGAGGAAAAGAGACAGACCTTTAAAACCTAATCATTTTAGGTATGTGTGTAACTCAGATGTGTGGGTTTACTTTTGTTTTTTAATCACACAGAAGTTCTCTTTTTAATCTTCTAAAGAACTGTTGTCTAGAATGTTACTGTCTTAATTTTCAAAATGGAGGCAAAGGGAACATCAACAGTACTCCTCAAGGAGAGGTATCAGGGTGGCTGTAGTCAAGATGTCTTCACCAGAGCCTCTTAGAATGAAGCAAGGTAGAAAGATATCCGTAAAAGAATAAAAAAGAAAGACAACATCACTGTCTTTTTCTGTCTCAGATTTCATACTAGCAAATTCTTTAAGGAGTTTCAGTGGAATTGAATATAGCGACTAGGTATTCCATTACCAACTTCTAAGAAGTTACATCATTTCATAAGGTACATTTCACACCAATAAGTCACAAGGGTTTACTTTCCTCCACTTCCTTACCATACTTGTCTTTTTAGGTATACAACTTTAGTTATATGAGATGAACAAACTCTAGAGAATTGCTGTACAACCATATGCTTATACTTAACAGTATTGTATTGTGCACTTAAAATTTAAGAGGGTTTATTTGTGTTAAGTATTCCAGTGACAATAAAAACATGCCACAAAATATGCATAATATTTTAAGTGATTATAAGACTCAAAATCTGCATAAAGAAACCAAAAGGAAGATTATATACTTCACAACTTCAGCTGCATTTGCAGTGTTTATAGTTGAAGAAAAACATCACTGTTTTTACTGTTTTTATTTGGAGTCACTACATAAGCAGCCATAAAAATTCTTAAGAAAAGTAGGCTCGTGCAGAAGTTTAGAGAAGATCAATTATATATAACTACAGATCACATTCCCAAAAGGCTCAACTTGTAAGTCATGGAGCAGCATGCATGAGGGGAATGCAATTATAAATTAGTAAAATGTCCTTTACATTACAGTGTGGTACATTTATTGTTTTAACTTGCTCAGGATTTTTTATTGCTCAATACTATTCTCTCAAAAGTACTTATAGTGGAGCATGTGTCCTTACTGCATGCAGGTAAAGCCTCTGGGTATATGCCCAGGAGTGGTATAGCCGGATTCTCTGGGAGTGTCATGCCCAGTTTTCTGAGGAACCGCCAGACTGCTTTCCAGAGTGGTTGTACCAGCTTGCAATTCCACCAGCAGTGGAGGAGTGTTCCTCTTTCTCCACATCCTCGCCAACAACTGCTGTCTCCTGTGTTTTTGATCTTAGCCATTCTGACTGGTGTGAGATGGAATCTCAGGGTTGTTTTGATTTGCATTTCCCTAATGACTAAGGATGATGAACATCTCTTTAGGACACATGCTCCACTATGTTCATAGCAGCCTTATTTATAATAGCCAGAAGCTGGAAAGAACCCAGATGTCCCTCAATGGAGGAATGGATTCAAAAGATGTGGTATATATACACAATGGAATACTACTCTGCAATTAAAAACAATGAACTCATGAAATTCCTAGGCAAATGGTCAGAACTTGAAAATATCATCCTTAGTGAGGTAACCCAATCAGAAAAGAACACACATGGTATGCAGTCACTGATAAAGGGATATTAACCCAGAATCTCGGAATACCCTAGACACAATTTGCATATCAATAGATTTCCAAGAAGATGGAAGGAGAGACCCCTGGTCCTGGAAAGACTGGATGTAGGGGAAGCGAGAGGGGGTTGAATGGGGAAAAGAGGGAGGGAAGGGGGCTTATGGGACTTTCGGGGAGGGAGGAAACAGGAAAGAGGAAATGATTTGGAATGTAAATAAAAAAACTTAGAAAATAAAAAAAAAGTACTTATAGGAAAGAGTGATCTATTGGAAACCACACAACTCTTAGAAACACTCATCTCATAAACCACTTGGCACTGATGTGTTTTCTGTTCCCACACAGAACTAGACCAGGGTAAAAAATGAGTCATTTATAGTTTTCTTTGTTATTTACCTATTTGTTGATCTGCATATTTCATCTACTTCAACTTGTTCAGTTCTTCTCAGGTGAAGGATAAGTCCTCTCCTGTTTGCTGTGTTCTAATTGAATAATGCCTTACAGCATTCTGATTTCACAAATATTTTGATTAATAAATAATCAAACAATTAAATAATTAATAAAAAAGACACTGATAATTACTCCAAAAGTATATTTAAACTTTAATAAGAGATACTATGAGCTTGAAAAGTCCTGCAGACTTCAAACAGTAAGCATGCTGATGGAGTTTTATGAAATACAGGACATGGGGGTTGTGCATAATTTTAAAGGTTATCATTTCAGCATACATCCAATTATATTTTTTCATGTGTCAAATAGAAATTTGATTTTCTTTTTTCTTATAGAATTGGGGAAGCCAATTGTAAAATATGCTAGGCTAAAATGTATTTGTTAGATAAATCTTTTCTTGTCTGTCGTAAAGAATATCATAAAAATACATAAACAGAGCTAAAATTTGTGTTACTAAACTTTGTGACAAAATATAGGAAAATATCTTTGCTAAAATCATGTAATTTTCTCCTAAAGCCTCAAATCTTAAATCTATAAAATAATATAGAAGAGAAATAGTCAAAACCATTATTTTTATATAAGCTTCATAATCAATCTTGTGTTTCAATTGAATGTAGGTTAGGGTAGTCTTGGTTGTCATGACAACTTAAATGAGGGCCATATGTAAGCAAAAGTCTTAAGGAAGCTCATGGAATGTACCCAATGGACACAGCCTATGCTGTTGCAACTGCTGAGAGTGATGATGATGGTGGTGGTGGTGGCGGTGGTGGTGGTAGTGGTGATGATGGTGGTGGTGGTGGTGATGATGGTGGTGGTAGTGGTGATGATGGTGGTGGTGGTGGTGATGATGATGGTGGTAGTGGTGATGATGGTGGTGGTGGTAGTGGTAGTGGTGGTGATGGAGGAATATTAACTTAAATTCAGGAAGATGCTCTACCTTCAAATCTCTCTAAATCTTACAAAAATCCAGTTAAAGAAAAATACTACAATTATGAAAAATTTAAATAATACCTTTATTATAGCAAACTGATACACTTCTGTAGACCTAAAAAAACCTCACTTGAATGAATGCTTAAAATTTATCCCCATGTATAGGTAAGAAAAGTTACAAATTAGAAAAACTGTTAATAAACAAGTTACAATTCACAAACCACATGAAACTCAAGAAGAAGGAAGACCAAAGTGTGGATGCTTTAGTTTTTCTGAGAAAGGGAACAAAATACTCACAGGAGCAATTATGGAGATAAAGTATGGAGCAGAAACTGAAGGAAAGGCTGCCCAGAACCTGTCCTACCTGGGGATTCATCCTATAAACAGTCACCAAACCCCGACACTACTATGGATAACAAGAAGTGCATACTGAAAGGAGTCTGTTATGGTTGTCTCCTGAGGGGCCCTGCTAGAACCTTACAGATATAGAGGCAGATGCTAGCAGCCAACCATTGGACTGAGCACAGGATCCCCAATGGAGGAGTTGGAGGGTGGACTGGAGATGCTGAAGGGGTTTGCAGCCCCATGGCCAACCAGACACCCCAGGGCTCCCAGGGACTAAGCCATCAACCAAGCAGTACATGTGGTTCCAGCCAAAATTGTGGCAGAGGAATGCCTTGTCGGGCATCAGTGGGAGGAGAGGTCCTTGGTCCTATGAAGACTTGATAGATGCCCCAGCGTGGGGAAATCAAGGGGGGTAGGTCGGAGTGGGTTGGGTGGAGGGGCATATTCTTGGAGGCAGGGGGTGGGAGGATGATTTGGGGATTTTCTGGGAGGGGGGGAAACAAGGAAAGGGTATAACATTTGAAATGTAAATGAAGAATATATTCAATACCTCAGAAAACTGGGCATGACACTTCCGGAGGATCCGGCTATACCACTCCTGGGCATATACCCAGAGACTTTACCTGCATGCAATAAGGACACATGCTCCACTATATTCATAGCAGCCTTATTTATAATAGCCAGAAGCTGGAAAGAACCCAGATGTCCCTCAACGGAGGAATGGATTCAGAAGATGTGGTATATTTACACAATGGAATACTACTCTGCAATTAAAAACAATGAATTCACGAAATTCCTAGGCAAATGGTCAGAACTTGAAAATATCATCCTTAGTGAGGTAACCCAATCACAAAAGATCACACATGGTATGAAGTCACTGATAAGGGGATATTGACCCAGAATCTCAGAATACCCTAGACACAATCAGCATATCAATAGATTTCTAAAAAGATGGAAGGAGAGACCCCTGGTCCTGGAAAGACTGGATGTAGGGGAACGCCAGGACAGAGTAATGAGAGGGGGTTGAACAGAGAAAAGAGGGAGGGAAGGGGGCTTATGGGACTTTCGGGGAGGGAGGAAACGGGAAAGGGGCAGTGATTTGGAATGTAAATTAAAAAAATAAAATAAAATTAAATTAAAAAAAAAATTAAAAAAAAAAGAAAAAGAAAAACTTATTAGGAAGCTATCTGAAACAGAGATAACCAAGTGTAATTCTGCTCTTTATTTACCGGGATGTTCACTTAAAGTTTATGAAAATCAAAACTGACTGCTCTCCTGGGATAGAAAGATAGCTTAGTTAGTAGAGAGTTTGCCCTATGATCATCATTATCAAACTCAGCATGAGACCTGAGTTTGATATCCAGAACAACATGTTTAAAAACCAAAAAAAAAAAAATGAGTGTGTAGTGTACACTTGTTAATACCAATGTGAGGGAAGTGGAGACAAGTGGACCCATGAGCCAGATCATAGTGTGCCATGTGCATCATATATATCACATGTATACACATACATCACATGCACACACACACACACCTACACATATGTACATACACGCGCACGTATACACACAAATTGACAGCAGCCTGGTTTCTGGAAGCTTGTAGAAGGGGGAAATCACACTGTGTGCGACTAAAATGGTCTCACTCAATCTTGAGGTGGTTAGGAATGTTCTCTGAGGTGAACCTGATTCCTCATGGGCTGACAGGCGTGCTCTGAGTGAGCCAAACTGAAATGGAGAGTTTTTTGTTTGGAAACAAAACCATAGAAGGAGCTAGCTCTGAGGAGTCCTTTTGAGCTTGTTTTCTCATCTCCAAACTGAAAAGAACAGTAATGGTCTCTTAGGTTTACTGTGGTAGGTGGCTCCAGCTGAAAAAGACTTGAGGGAAGAAGTTATAAAATCCCTCAATGGCAAAAGCCCCACTCATAAAATCTGTAATCTAAAATCCCAGAATTCTGAATTTTATACAGCTATTTAAAGTATCAAAAATACACTCAAAAGATTCCTGTAAATGTGACCATCTAACTACAGTTACATTTCTCAGACATTGGCAAGAAACATTTAGAAAGAGGTTCTGAGAAATCCCTGGACACAGCACAGGCACCTCCAGCATCTCAGGATTTTGCATAGGTAGTGTGATGGCTATTCTTGACTGTCACTTGATTACATCTGGAATTAAATAAAACCAAAAACTGAAAGGACACACTGTGAGAATTCTTCGCTTAATTTGAAGTAGGAAGAGAGATTTCTAATCTGGATTTTGAAGGCAGGAAGACACATCTTTCATCCAGTTCTTTTGAGCTGTGAAAACTCACCTCTAATCTTTGCTACACTTTCTGGAAACCAACATAGGTGAAAACTGTATTTCAGAATCGAGCTGCTAATACAACTACAGAAGCAGAATTTAGTATTGCAAAACTTACTTGAGAAAATATGATGTATAATTCCATATAAAGACGTGGAAGAAGGATGTGTTTGCTCTGTGCCTGCTCGCTCTCACCTTGCTAGCAAGTACATCCCCACATTGGCGTTAGAGCCTCTTTCTTCAGGAATCTGGCATATACTGAAGACTAGCTGAGACATCCAGCCTCATGGACAGAACAACTGGATTCTTGGGCAGGCATTATTGGACTAGCTGAACCATAGCCTGCAATCACTCTGTAAATCCTCTTTCTACGTATAGAAAGAGATTCATTCCATACATTCTGTCACTCTAGAGAGCACTGACTAATACAGGTGGAAACTGTATTTCAGAAACAAACTGTAATGGCTGAAATTACAAAAGCAGAATTTAGTGTTGTAAAACTTAGCTGGAGAAAATAGGATATATAATTCATGAGATGGCGTGTTTCTTAGTTTGCTATATGTTAATTATGAACAGAAAGTAGGTCACAAAGTAATTGAAATTGTTTTGGTGTGGTTAAACAGACTAATCCTAAAATCGTTCTGGAAAAAGAACTAGAATGAACTCAATCCCTCCATCATTTGCAGCTGCTTGTATTTTAATGCTAATGGGGTCCCCCCAAAACCAAGAGGGTCTGCATGAAACTTCTGGGAACCGGCCCCCAGTCAATTCTGATTGGTAAATAAAGATGCCGTTGGCCAATAGCTGGAGAGGACAGACAGAGGCAGGATTTTAGGATTCCCTGGCTTGGGACTGGGAGGAGAGGAAGGAGATCAGCCATTCTTTAGTTAAGTGTGCACAGAGGAGGGACCCAGAGGCCTCCATGGGGTAGAGAAGCAAGGAGAACACCCTGGACTCTTGGACAAGAAAGCACCGCCCAGAAGGCTGAACAAATGGGTCCAGAAGACTGAACAAATGGACCCAGAGCAATCAAGACGGAACATAGAGATTAGTAAGTAGTAACTCAGAAATATCAGCAAGAGATAGATTCTAGCAACTTAGAGGCTAGGCAGTTGCCCAATTATTGTTCTGCTTTAGGCATATTAAAATATAAAGACTGTGTGTGTTTCATTCGGGAAAATAAACCATTGAGGCAGGTAACAACCCCACGCCGGAATTTATGAATTAATAATTAATTCTACAATCATTGATCTCAGAATGTGTTCCAGGCAAGAAGAAAGAGAAAGCCAAGAATATACAGGCTCAGAAGAAAGAGGGGAGATCTAAAGGAAAACAGTTACATAAAAACACGTATGGCCCTTCGGTGCCTGGGAGAGGATTCTGGGGAACAACACGCTCTTGTGGAGACATGATAAATGGACTATGATATGATACCACATGACTAAGAGTGCTTACTTTCCAGAAGGGATAATGTTGTAAATAGTTGGGGAAGTCAGGCCTTAACCTGTGGGTATTACAGGAATATTTAAGATATAGAATACAGCAGAAGGTATCCAAGGGTAGGAGAAAGACTTTGATGTTCCACATGATTCCCTGTAAGAAGAAGCCAGCTTTGTAATACCTGTATGGGTGGTGGGGAGAGCAAGAAAAGTGAGGAGGGAGAGAGAAAAAAGGGATAGTTTTTATACATAGAGATAGATAACACTGGTGATACAGATGTCTAAGTAGGTAGATAGATGGATAGACAGATCACAGAGACAGATGTGCAAGGAAGAGATAAGAAGGGAGACACTATGTATTATTTTTATACTTCTTTGCTTGTGGAGAATATGTCTATGTATGTTTGCATGTGTGTGTGAATGTATGTGAGTGTAAGTGTACAAGTGTGTACATTCATACAGAGGCCAGAACTTGACATGGGGTGACTTACTCAGTTATTCTCCCATTTATTTATTGAACCAGGGTCTCTTACTGAACTTTGAGCTCACTAATTGCTAGCCTGGATTGCCAATGGGCTCCAGGGGATATCTGTCCTTCATTGTTGAGATTACAGACACATGCCATTGTAATTCTATCTTTTATTTGCCTGATACAATTGTTATCTCCAAGGCTTACTACCTCCATCTGATAACCTAAGCCCACTCCTGGAAGTTTCTAGCCTCCATACAATTGTATCTATCCCTAGAATGTTTTCAGCTTCTGAGACTTACTGCTGAATAAGCCCATTCCTTCCTAGTTCTTTCTTATCTCTGGCTGGCTAGTTCAACTCAGGTGTTCTGGCTTCAACTCCTCTTCAAGCTGACTAATTTAATCTGTTTAATCTCTCTCTCTCTCTCTCTCTCTCTCTCTCTCTCTCTCTCTCTCCTCTCTCTCTCTCTCTCTCTCTCTCTCTCTCTCTCTCTCTCTCTCTCTCCTCTCTCTCTCTCTCTCGTTTCTGACTTGGCCTTAAACTAACTCTGGCAATTTGTTCTAATCTTCTGGATCCTTCTCATTCTCTGGCTCATTCTGTCTTCATCTGTGACTAGCTTATTCTCTCTTTGCAACATGTCTCTGCAAAACTGTTCCAGTAAAACTACCACCCCTCTTCCTCTGTGCTGCTCTCTCTTAAGCCACCTCTTTCCTCTCTGTTCTGAGAGTTGAGCATATCCTATTCTGTCAAATCTTTCTCTGATTTGTCATTTTGTCTGTCACTCAATTAGACATCATTTCAAACATGAGTGCTTCATTCTACAAACTAACTTTACCTTCACTGTTTGGGATTAAAGGTGTGTACTAAGGGTATGTCTGTAATCCAGCCAGTCAGATTAAAGGTATATGCTAAATCTGAGTCACACTGCAACTAAAAACAGATTTTTTTCCAGCAAACAACACAGCCTCAGGATTTTTGGTGTGATCAAATATCCTGCAACAAGCCACCATTCCTAGCAGTTTGCATGGATGGTGGGGATCTGAACTCAGTTCTTTCAAACTTGTGTGTCAAGTGCTTTACCCACCTCCTAACCCTTTATTTTCATCTTATTGCTAAACCTTGTGTCTAAAACTGAGAACAATACATTTGGAAGTAGTTCATGTCCAAAGCTCATTTGTCATCTCCATTTAAGAGGTGCAGTTATACAGCAAATACTACCATTTGTGGTAGGTCCCAAACTCAGGACTATAGACCCACTGTGTGTCTGCCCTCTACTACACCAAGAGAGGGCAGAAGGAAATGTGGTGGTGGGGAATAGGGAGATATATAAATTTCCCATTTTATAGACAAAAGAAGACAGAGGAAGCTCACAGACAGAATTTCAAGTTCTCATGAAGTAGAAACACATTTTGAACAAATCAGAGACTTAAAAACATCATAAAAGTAGTGTTTTGGTGATTCTGGACTGAAAGTATGAAAATGGAAGAAAACACAATCAAGGTTATTGTCCAAGAAACCCTATCCTAAAGACAATTACTCCCCTGTCCCTTCTTTTTCTTTTCAATTTATTTATTTATTTTTGGTTTAAAGTATCTTTCAGAAAGAGTTAATTCCACTAAGCAAAAGGTAAAATATAAAATTATTAGAAACATATTCTGTATATAAATACAATATGTATTAACAAAAGGTAATTAATGTTTCCATCTCTTTGTTGTTTTGTGTTGAAGACTTTTTACTCTTGTCTTCCAGTTAGCCATTCTTAGAACATTGTGAGCTATAGTCATCCTATTGTGCAGGAGAAAACTAGACTAGGATTCAATCTAGCTGAGTGTTGCAGTATGTATGTATTGTATGGATGCATGCATGCATGTGCAGGTGCATATGAAATGTTGAGATTGATGTCAGTTATCTTCATTAGTCACTTGACACCTTGTTTTTAATTTCTAAGAAATATTATTATTATTAGTAGTGTGTGTGTGTGTGTGTGTGTGTGTGTGTGTGTGTGTGTGTGTGTGGTATTTTTATTAAACCATATGAAGACCAAATGTGCAATATGTGAGTCTATGGAGGAAATATTTCACATTCAAACCACAAGTAGCTTCTATGTTGTAATTTTATAACCAATTCATTATTTTCAGTTTCTTTCTTCTTTATTATTTGACACATTATAATTCCTCACATTTATAAACTATAATGTGGTCAGTTTATACATGTCCAAAATTGGTAATGGTTGGTAATTAGCATTTCTACCTATTCAAACATTTATCATTTTAATTTTCAAACAAAATGTGTGCACATAATTTTGTTTGGTTTGTTAAGTCATTGTCTTTTTCCATTTTTATGTGTGTTATAGCATGCAAGAGTTTGTGTATACATGTTTGTATATGTGTGGTCACATATGTATGTGTGCATGTGGAATCCCAAGTTGATATCATGAGTTATTTGACACTCTTCCACATTATTCATTGAAGCGGAGTCCCTCACTCAAAACCAAGGCTCACTTATATGGTTAATCTTACTAGCCAGATTCGTCTAGAGATCCCCCGCCTTTACATTCTCAGGATGCAATTACAAGTGGACCACAACACCCACCAGGCACTTACATAGATCGTGAGGATGCTAACATAGCCCTCATGTTTGCAAAGCAAGAACTTTTAACTCTCTAAACAATATCCCCATCCTTAATATGTTTGTTTTAAAAAGGGTTGACTAATGAGCTTATAAACAATATTTTCAGGTTTGTCTTTCTCTAGTCAAAATAAAACAACAGAAGAAATGAAAAGAATGAAGCTTCAGAAGGCACATTTGTCATGCACTGAACAAAATGATAAAATATGATCCTTTACCCTCATAGAAGAAAATATCACATTAACCTAATAGAAACTGGAGACCTCTGTTTAACATCCAGATCTTCTAGAGAGTCAATAGAATATCCTCGATATTGTTGACTCCTTGAAGATGATGGTCAGTGCTCTGGAAGGTAGCTTGGTGGCTTTTCTAATGAAGTGCTTACGCATGATGCAGGCAGGTAGGAGAGACAAAGCTGCATGTCTGTTTTCACTTGGCTTCTTAGATAGACATCTGCTTTTCTTTTCCCTCCACAGTATTGAACTTTTTGCATTATTTTTGATAATATGACTATTATAATTTGTGAATTCATTTAAATAGCAAGAAAAGTATTTCTATTTATCACTAAAACAGCTTCAAGACACAATATTATGGAGACTAGCCATTTAATTTTAGCAGATCAGATATATTTCTGAGTAGACTGTATTTAAATTGATAGGTTTTTAAAGTACAGAGTTGATATTTTTGAGAAATGCTAGGATGTTAATGAATGATAACAAACATCAGTACTAATATTTCTCTTATAGACAGTGTAAGACTTGTTAGGTCATTTTGATCTCTTATACTATAATGAAATAAATGAAAGCAGCTTATTTAACTCTTTATTTATTTATTTACTTACATACTTACTTATTTATTTATAAAAGCTTCATGGCCATGGAGAAATTTTCTACTTTTAATTCTTTGCTTGTGACATTTGCCTTAAGACTGATATTCTCACTAAATTTGAGATCGAATCAAACAAAAAATAACAATAACAATAGCATAGGTATGGAAGTTCAAGGACATGGCACTGTACCAGTCCATTTCTGGAGAGGGCCTTCTTAACTACATCCTATCATAGACTGTTTTAACTACATCTCAAAATAGGAAGCTATGGAGACTGAGGTCTTATGGTCCCCCCTGTAGTAATCTCTTCCATGACTTACAGACATCCTACCAGTATCTGCTGCTTAGAGAACTAAGTTTCCCATACATGAACTTTTAGAGGCTCAAACCACAATAAAGGCATGTCTAAAAGTTATGATTTGGAAAGGAAAACTTGAATAAATTAATTTTGATTTTTCTCTTATTAGATTGTTTCTTAATATCAAAATGAACAAAAGTCATAAAAATTGGCTTAGGAAAGAATTGTCATTTATTTAAGATTTAATTGATAAATGTATCTTCCTGATTAGGTTGTTATTGAATTTTCTGCAGTTGCTATTTGAGCTAATTTAAAGTGATTTTACATAGATTGTAGCTGAAATTGTTACTGAGCAATGGATTATTTGCTCTAAGTAGTTATTCTTTTTAAACTATCTTTTCTTTTTCTCAAATATGATATCAGACTATATGAATTTTAATGGTTAACAAAACTACTAGTATATTTTCATATGCACATATATTTCTATTTGCTTATTTTGTGTATGTATGTTAGGGTTCGTGCATGGTTAGGGTTCAAATACCATGGTGTACATGTAGAGATCAAAGGACATCCATTGGGTGTTGATTCTTTCTTTTAACCTTTATATGGGACTTACAGATTGAACTCAAGTCATCAGGCTTGATGGCAAACATCTTTATCTACTGAACCATCACATCAACTCCTTATTCACATACTTTAAGCACATATTGTAAGTACAATGAATAATCTCAACCTCAAAATCATGCAGTTTATCTCTTGAACAAACTCTTGAAAGAGCTGTGTGTGTGTGTGTGTGTGTGTGTGTGTGTGTGTGTGTGTGTGTGTGTTTGTGTCTCCTAGGAATGATATTAGAAAAATGTAAGCTGATTTATCAATAGTCTGTCTCTAGTGACATGTTGATTGTAGGTCAAAAGTTAAATATACAGGAAACTCTCTTCCTTATTACAGAGACATATTTTGGACCAGATGGAATAGATACATATAACACCATCTAACAAAAATCATACAGAACTTACATATTGCTTTTGTCTCCATTAGCTATCTTTTATTGACCATTTGACTTTGGCATTTTTCTCTTTCTTTTTAAAGTCCAAGACAGTTTATTTTGCCCCTATAATTACTTTTCTTCTGTGTCATCAGAATGTGAGGTCTTGGAGCTTAACTTCAATTTCATGGTCCATTTGATATCCCCTAAAATATTATGAGCATACGTTTATGTCTTTCAGAGTTGAGCCCTTTTCAAGTCTGAATAAATGAGTGCATACTCAAACATGTAATACTTTGATTAGATACATTCTAAGAAATACAAAGAATTAAGTAAATAACTACATTTAGAACTTTAAAATGTTAGGAAACAAAAAATCTGTATAACTATTATTTTAGCTATCAGTCATTTCATTTTAAATAACCATGCCACTTTGCAGAGGTAAAATGTTGAACTTGGTTTTCACATAATAATTGAAAAAAATGTAGGCCAGCCTGTGGGGAACACAGGGGAAAATTGACCTGATCCAACCTTGCTGAGTTCTGTGTTACTCTGTTCCCAGAGAGACAATAACAAAAGTCACTTCAGACAGACACTTCATGACAGAGTAAAGCAAATGCATTGCCAAAGTTCATCTTGATAAACCAAGGGTTACTTACAGGAGGAGGAATGATTTAATAACAGCTTTACCACCAAAAGACTACCCCTCAGGGGTGGGGGTATACTAGAAACCCAGAGTTCACGGAACAACTTTCAGGCAGCTCACCAAGTTGGTATGTGTCTATTCCAGACAGTTCAGATGGTCTGAGAGTATCTCTCAGAAGTCCTTAAATTTTATATAAGTCAATTTTAGGGACTTCCTGGTGATTCTGAAGTGTATACTTCCTGAACCCTAAGGAGCCTCCTTTAGAACATGCTGAGTTTCAAAGACACGGCCTACAGATGTAATGCATCAACTTGAAGGAAACTGCTATGCAACAGGGACATGGGATATGGACATGAGATTTGGGTGTCTTGGGTTGTTTGTTTGTTTGTTTTTAAATATATAGAGACACTTTCTTTTAAGATTTTTATTTTATCTAGATGAGTTCTTTTCTGGTATGGATGTCTGTGTGCCATGTGTGTGCCTGGTGCCCACGGAAGTCAGAAGAGAATGTCAGATCCCTGAGACTGGAGTTATGGAGAGTTTCAAGCTGTAATGTGACTTCTGGAAAACAAACCTGAATCTTCTGGAACAGCAGTCAGTGCCCATAACTACCAAGCTATCTCTACAGCTTCAAGCGTTAGGTTTAATCAGAGGAAGAATTGAGGTGGAGGCAAGAGGCTTCCCTAATTAGCAGTCTTGATCAGTATGTTGTCTGGCTGAGCATGATCTCAGCTCTAGTGCTTAAAGATGGTTCTGGATTAGCCCTCATCTTTCAAGGAGACTACTTAGCTCCTGTTAAAGGATAGCCCCCACTTGTGGCTGATCTCATTGTGGTATAATCTATCCATAAGGTCTAGCTATTCTTAAGATCCAACACTAAAAGATGTAGGATAATGACTGAGGACTTTCAGGTGAGTCTTCTGTCATTTGGAATAGAACATTCTAAAAGCTGACAGCAAATTACCATAGTTAGATACTCTTATACCTAAAGTCCTGAAGAAAAAAAGACATGTTTTCACCAGTATTTACACAATGACTCTTGAGTACAAAGTTAAACAAAGATCTTACTCAAAGAAAACACATTTGGAAATGAAAGTTTAAAATGACTGGCCTCTAACTTGCTTTTAGCTATGCCTTAGAGTTTTACTGTTGTAAACTGACATCATGACCAAGGCAAATCTTATAAGGACAACATTTAATTGGGGCTAGTTTACAGGTTAAGAAGTTCAGTCTGTTATCAAGGCAGGAACATGGCACATCCAGGCAGGCATAGTGCAGGAGGAGCTGAGAGTTCTACATCTTCATCTGAAGGCTGTTAGCAGAATATTGGCCTCCAGGCAGCTAGGATGAGGGTCTTAAAGCCCACACCCACAATGACTTACCTACTCCAACAGGGCCACACTTTCTATTAGTCCCACTCTCTGGACCAAGCATATATAAACCATCACAGTTACCTTGTGAGGAGTCAGTGCTTTTCAGGAAAAACATTTCCTCAGAATCTGTTTTAATGTTGAGTTATTTTCTGTGCAAGGGAAAACCAAGAGGGGATTCTGGTAGGAATATTGAGATCTAGCTGCTTCCAGCAATGCCACCAGGTACACTAAAGATCCTGTTGTTTTATATTTTATTCATTGAAGCATATTCTAAATTTATTTCAACCTAAGGGAAGACTAGAATGTCGCTTTGGTCCCCTGCTATTTTGTCTCCACTCCACTGCTGGGAATTTTGTTTTAGCTATTTTTCTCACTGTCTTAATAAAATATGTGACAAGAGAAACTTAGAGAAAGAAGTATTTATTTTGGCTAGCACTTTGAGAATGCAGTCCATCATGGTGGGAAAATCATGGTACAAGAGCTTGAGACAGCTAGTCATATTAAAACCAAAGTCAGAAAGCAGACAGAGACAGGAATGGTGATACTCCATTTATTTTCTCCTTTTTATTCAGCTCAAGACCTTGCCTCCACCTCAACTCAGTCCATTGGATGGTGCCATCCACATTTAGGGTGTGTTTTATTATCTCTGCTAACCTAAATTAAGAACTGCTTAACAGACACACCCAGAGATTTGTCTACCAGAGCCAGTGAAGTTGACATGCAATGTTTACCAGTGGTAGTGGAGGTCTGCTGGAGAGATACTGCTCTACAGAGGACCCAAGTTCCCAGCATCCACATCAAGTGGCTCACAACTCCAGCTCCAGGGGTTCAGATCCTGTGGATACCCACACACATGTGCATAGCACATACTTTGCATACACACACACACACACACACACACACACTTAAAATGTTGTGTTTTATACAAAGATAGAGAGAATCCAGGGATATGTTTGAGGGAGGTGTGGTAAGGTGTGGGGGAAGGGGGTCTCTATGTGGGCTCATGCTGAGGCATCCTTTCTTTCCCCCTGAGGTACAACAGTATAGTATAGTATAGAATAGAGTTTATTCAGGGCATGGGGAGGGGAGTTGAGAGAAAGGCAGAGAGAGAGAGACAGAGAGAGAGAGAGAGAGACAGAGACAGAGAGAGACAGAGACAGAGAGACAGAGAGAGACAGACAGAGAGACAGACAGACACAGAGAGACAGACCCAGAGAGTCAGACACAGAGAGACAAGTAGAGTAGAGGCTGGCCAGGAGCACATGGAGAGAGAGGGGGAGGGGGAAAAGAGGGTAAGGGATCAGGAACAAGAGGAGAGAAGAGAACAAGAGCAAGGAGGAGGAAGCAAGGAGCCCCTTTTATAGTGAGTTAGGCACACATGGCTGTTACCAGGTACCTGTGGGACAGACCTAGATGACATGACAACAATTTTAGTACAAAATTTTTACCAGAAATTTTTAGTGGGAAAATTCTATGAAAAGGACAGACAGGCTCTCAGGTTTTAGTATCAGTATTCCATTTGGGAGAAACATATAACAACAGTAAAAACCAAGAACTTCACATGAAGGGTGCAGACTTTATTGGGAGGCAACAGTAAAGAAGAGAATTGTTTTCACAGAGAGTCAATATGACACTATGTTATAGAGCTAATATTTTGGAATAAAAGAATGTCAGAAGATGCAAAAGAAAACTTTATTACTTCCTCTAGGATTTTTTTTTCTCAGAAAATCATTGCCAAATGACAAAAACATCTAATAGGAAATCCTCTGAGTTGGAATGGGGAAACTCAGAAGATGGTTTCTTTTCTTGTCTTAGTGTTTCCTTATTTGTTTGTTTGTTTATTATTTTCCAGACAGGAATAATTCTTTGTAGCCCTGGCTGTCCTGGAACTCACTCTGTAGACCAGGCTGGCCTCAAACTCAGAAATCCGCCTGCCTCTGCCTCCCAAGTGCTGGGATTAAAGTTATGCGCTACCACTGCCCGGCATCTTAGTGGTTTCTGTCCCACTATTTTCTCTTTGGTCAACCCAGGAGCTGTATGTTTTGATTTCTTTCAGACCTTTGGGTTTTATAGTTGTACTTCTTTACAAACTTGCATTTGTCTGATCTATATAATTCTTGACCAAGTTTGCATTTACCCATGAAGCAAGGAACTTGAGTTGGTAAATATGAGCCTTCTCAAATAAAATGGGAACAGGATGGTTTCAGGGTGCCCATGCTCTCACTTTGTTATGATAAAGTTCTCATGATCTAACATGCTGGTCAGAAAACCACTGTGCCCAGTGATCTTGCATATTAGCCCTGGATTTTGTACTTGAAAGCATCTTCTCAAAAGTTAATAAAATAAATGAACAAAAAAGAAAAGGAAGATATCAAAATATTATAAGAAGCAGAGTCACATATGAGGGATCAAATACACAAGGTTAGTAAAAATATCAGCTCTATTGTTATAGGTTACAAGAAAGAAAGTCCATGGTTCCATTCAATCCAATATTCTTTTTCTGTAACTTAAGTAAAATTATCTGTAATTTACAAAGAGGGTTAGGGGAATAATGCATGATAAAGAAGGGACATGCATCTTTTTGTGTTTTCATATTACCTGTAAAAAAGGAAGGAAAATTGAATAAGGAAAGAAGAACTGCTTATAGACAGATGTAAGATCTTACAGAAATAAATATGCTCAGTATTCTTGTAGCAGCTATAGTAGTCAGCCTTGCAGAAACTGGCTTTACAGTATGCTGTGTTTTCTTTCTTTAACTTTAAATGAAATATCAAGGGTTCTCTTTGACTTTACCAGTGACAGCTTTTAGTTTAGTGGCAAGGATCCCAAAGGATTTAAAGATTCATCTCTTATATTCTCTAGGTATTTATAAGAGAATGCAAAGTAATTTTCTTCACCTTGAGGCTTCACACTAAATCAGTATGTAGATGATTTATTCATAGCTGCTGACACTTCAATGCTTATAAAGAAGAAAATTTAACTTACCAAAAATTTCAGTTTCCCAAGGACATCCAGCATCCCCAGATAATTTGGAATACAATCAAACATAATTCAAATATTGGAAACGCTTTTGATGGACCAATGAAAGCAATTCCATCCCAGTCAGTTCTTTATAAATAAAATCCAACTACCATCAAAACCTAAGTTTACCAGTTAAATACGGCTTGAGATTTTAGTCACTGTGTCATTGTCATTGATGGATCTCTCTCTCTCTCTCTCTCTCTCTCTCTCTCTCTCTCTCTCTCTCTCTCTCTCTCTGTGTGTGTGTGTGTGTGTGTGTGTGTGTGTGTGTGTGCACGCACACGCGTGTGCAGGGGGTAGTGCATGTGCATTTATGTGCATATGGAGGCCAATTTCTGGTGTTGTTCCCCAAGAGGTGTCCACTTTGTTTTATGAGACAGGGACTCTTAGTCTAAAACTTACCAAGTAGCCTAGGCTCACTGGCTAGTAATCTACAGGAATTCAGCTGTTTCTGTCTCCCCAGCTCTAAGAATGCAAATGTTGACAGCATTCCCTGTTTTTTCTAAAAAAAATGAAATAAAATATAAGCTAAAACAACAACAACAACAACAAACTACATTAAAGTTGAACCACACAAGTCAACAAAAGGATAGAAGTTCAAAGAGAAGGCATAAGAATGAGACCCACTCACTCATACTCTCAGGATTTCCATTAAAAAGAAAAAAAAAACTAAACTAAAAGTTATAATATAGCTTTAGGGAGAACCTCCACTACAGTTATTGGGAGACCCACATGTAGACTGAACTGCATGTCTTCTACATATGGGCCTTATTCCAGCCTGTGTATGATCCTTGGTTGGTGGCTCAGTCTCTGAGAGCTCCCACAGGTCCAGGTTAGTTGATTCTGTTAGTCCTCATGTGGGGTTCCCATCGGAGAGAGGAAGGGCTGGGACTCTGTGAGGTGGGTATAGGGAGGGAGGTAGTGTTTGGGATGTAAATGAATAAATATTAATTTTAAAATTGTTTAATAAAAAGACTATAATATGTACACAAAGTACCTGGTACAGACCCATGTAGGCCCCATGTTTGCTGTTTTAGTCTCTGTGAGTTCATTTGACCTTTGCTCAGTTGATTTAGAGGGACTTGTTCCTCCTGGTATCCTCCATGCTCTCTGGCTTTTACACTCTTTGCCCCTTCTCTTCTGCAGTGTTCCCTGAGCACTGAAAGGATGGATTTAGGTGGATTTGATGGAGGCATTCCATTTAGGGTACTGTGTTTCAAGGTCTCTCTCTCTCTCTCTCTCTCTCTCTCTCTCTCTCTCTCTCTCTCTCTCTCTCTCTCTCTCTCCTTCTGAATAATGTCTGGCTCTGAGTATCTGTATTTGTTCACATGTAGTGCAGGAAGAAGCTTCTTCACTGATGATGACTGAATAAGGCAGTGACCTATAAGTATAGCAGAATATCATTAGGAGTCAGTCATATTGTTGTTACTCTTTTTTTTAAAAAACAGTAATATTTGGTTTTACCCTAGCTCTCTGGTTCTTGATCACCCAAGCAGTATTGGGAATGGGTTCTATCTCATTAAGTGGGTTCTAAGTCAAATCAGATATTGGTTGGTTACTTCCACAAGGCTTTGTGCTACCATTGCCCTGACATATTTTGCAGACAGGACAGATTATAGATCAAAGGTTTTGTGACTGGACTGGTGCTTACATTTCTCTTTTGGTAGCCTGCAAAATACCTTCCCATGCCAAGGACACTAGAATACAGGAGTGAAGGCTCCATGCAGGCACCAGTCTGGCCCCTTCATATTCAGTGTGTTATGTAGGCTTTGTCTTCAGCAATGGGGCCTTGCTTTAAGTTTGTAGAGAGTAACCTATTCTCTTGGTAACAGCCTGGATTGTTTGGAGACTTCCATGAAATTCCTTTGACCAACAACTTAATTGAATGCAACCCAGTCCTTCTACTGGAAGCTTCATTTGGTGATAGGGGGTTAACTGGGACTCTGTTTCCCTCATTATTTGGAGACTTCATTAGAATCACCTTCATGTATTTTAGGAAGTTTTCACTGCAATAGGTTTCCATATCATTCCCCAAATGTCCCCCAATTCTAGCCATTTCTACACACATTTCCTCCCTCAGCCCCAACTTTCTTCCCCTTCCCAGCTGATTCTCCTATTTCTGTTTCCCCATACAAGTCTTTTACTTGCTTGGTTAGAGTTATCCCAATATGTTTTACATTATTTGAGGCTGTTGCAAAAGATGTTGCTTCCTTGATTTATTTCTCAGTACATTTGTCATTTGTATATAGGAGAGCTAACATTTTTGTGAGTTAATTTTGTATCCAACAACTTTGCTGAATGTGTTTATGCGCTATAGGAGTTCCATGGTAGAATTTTTAGGGTCACTTATGTAGTCTATCTTATCAACTTCAAATAAAGATACTTTGATTTTTCCTTTTCCAATCTGTATCTCTATTAATCTCCTTCTGTTGTCTTATTGCTCTATTTAAGATTTCAAGTACTATATTAAATAGGTATGGAAAGAGTGGAAAGCCTTTCTTGTCTTGTTCCTGGTTTTAGTGGAATTGCTTTGAATTTTCCTTCATTTAAGCTGATGTTGTCCAAGGGCTTTCTGTAAATTGCTTTCATTATGTTTAGGTGTGTCTTTTATATACATAATCTTTCCAGTACTTTTATCATAAAAGGGTATTGGATTTTGCCAAAGGCCTTTTCTATATCTAATGAGATGTGCATGTTTTTTTCCTTTCACTTAGTTTATATGATGAGTTACATTTATTGATTTTCATATGTTGAAACATCCCAACATCTTTGGAATGTTTGCAAGTATTTTATTGAGTATTTTTGTGTTTAAGTTTATAAGTGAAATTGGTCTATAGTTCCTTTTCTTTGTTGAATCTTTATTTGATTTGGGGATCAGGGTGGCAATCACATGCCCTCCTTCTCATGTTCGTTTAAGGCTGGAACTCAGGTCCTCATGCTTGTGCGGCAAGCACTTTCTTGATTGAAATATGTCTCCAGCCCTTCCCTACCTATTCCTAAAAGACAGTGTCTGGCTTAGATACTTCAGAAAGTATAGGCAACATGTTTACTGCAGTTAAAAGAAACTGAAGGAGTCTTTCAAACCCATTGTGTCCCCTCAACATTTCCTCATATGTATTCAGAATTCCTAAATTGACAAATGACTCCTTTTTCTGTAAGGAGGATAGAACAGTTGCTAGTGATGTGCTTACTCAGAACTAACTCTTCTGTCACAGGCCTGGTGGTTACTTTTTGTGTTGTTGAGTTCTGTTCTTCTGGAAAAGACTTGCTGGGTTTTTGTTTGTTTGCTTGTTTGATATTTTCTTTATTTACATTTCAAATGTGATCCCCCTTCCAGGTTTCTCCCCTGGAACCCTCATATCTGATCCCCTCTACCCCTGCTTCTATGAGGTTGTTCCCCCACCCACCCACCCACTCCCACCTCCCTGCCCTTGAATTCCCTACACTGGGGCATCTAGCCTTCACAGGACCAAGGGCCTCCCCTCCCATTGATGTCCAACAAGGTCATCCTCTGCTACAAATGTGTCTGGAGCCACAGTTCCTCCATGTGTACTCTTTGGTTGGTGGTTTAGTCCCTGGGAGCTCTGGGGCAGGGAGTGTCTGGTTGGTTGATACTGTTATTCTTTCTATGGGGTTGCAAACCCCTTTAGCTCCCTCAGTACTTTCTCTAACTCCTCCATTGGGAACACCATGCTCAGTCCAATGGTTGGCTGTATGCATCCACATCTGTATTTGTCAGGCACTGGCAGAGCCTCTCAGGAGACAGCTATATCAGGCTCCTGTCAGCATGCAATTCTTGGCATCTACAATAGTGTCTGCATTTGGTGATTTTATATGGGGTGGATCCCTAGGTGGAGCAGTCTCTGGATGGCCTTTCCTTCAGTCTCTGCTCCACACTTTGTCTTCATATTTGCTCCCATGAGTATTTTGTTCCCCCTTCTAAGAAGGACTGAAGCATCCACACTTGCACTTTGGTCTTACTTCCTCTTGAGTTTCATGTGGTCTGTGAATTGTATCTTGGGTATTCTGAGCTTTGGGGCTAATATCCACTTATCAGTGAGTGCATACCATGTGTGTTCTTTTGTGATTGGGTTACTTCACTCAGGATGATATTTTCTAGTTCTACCCATTTGCCTAAGAATTTCATGAAGTCATTGTTTTTTAATAGCTGAGTAGTACTCCATTGTGTAAATGTACCATATTTTCTGTATCCATTCCTCTGTTGAAGGACACCTGGGTTCTTTCCAGCTTCTGGCTATTATAAATAAGGCTGCTATGAACACAGTGGAGCATGTGTCCTTGTTATATGTTGGAGCATCTTTTGGGTATATGCCCAGGAGTGGTATAGCTGGGTCCTCAGGTAATACTATGTCCTATTTTCTGAGGAACTGCCAATTTGATTTTCAGAATGATTGAACCAGCTTGCAATCCCACGAGCAATGAAGGAGTGATCCTCTTTCTCTACATCCCCAACAGCATCTGCTGTCCCATGAGTTTTTGATCTTAGCCATTCTGACTGGTGTGAGGTGGAATCTCAGGGTTGTTTTGATTTGCATTTCCCTGATGATTAAGGATGTTGAACATTTCTTTAGGTGCTTCTCAGACATTTGATATTCCTCAGTTGAGAATTCTTTGTTTAGCTCTGTACCCCATTTTAATAGGGTTATTTGATTCTCTGGAATCAAATAAGGTTTAATTTAATAGGGTTATTAATTTCTTGAGTTCTTTGTATATATTGGATATTAACCATCTATCGAATGTAAGATTGGTAAAGATCTTTTCCCAATCTGTTGGTTGCCATTTTGTCCTATTGACAGTGCCCTTTGCCTTACAGAAGCTTTGCAATTTTATGAGGTCCCATTTGTCAATTCTTGATCTTAGACCATAAGCCATTGGTGTTCTGTTCAGGAAAATTTCCCCTGTGCCTAAGTATTTGAGGCTCTATCCCATTTTCTCTTCTATTAGATTCAGTGTATCTGGTTTTATGTGGAGGTCCTTGATCCACTTGAACTTAAGCTTTGTACAAGGAGATAAGAATGGATCAATTTGCATCTTTCTAGATGTTGACCATCAGTTGAACCAGCACAATTTGTTGAAAATGTTGTCTTTTTCCCACTGGATAGTTTTAGCTCCTTTGTCAAAGATCTAGGGTCTTCAATTCTGTTCCATTGATTTTTCTGTCTGTCTTTGTACCAGTATCATACAGTTTTTATTACTATTGCTCTGTAGTTACTTGAGGTTTGGAATGGTAAGACATGACAGAACTTCTGGTTAAAAACACTCCATTTTGGCTCAAAGATACTAAGGATTCCATACTAGTGCTGCTATCTCAGAAAATCATAAGACATAAAACTTGCTAGTGCTCCATCTTACACTAATGTGATTTAAGCTGATGAAGACTTATGAGTCCAGATGATGTTACCAGATCCTGGACATACAAATCAATATGATGACCTTGTAGTCACAGATGGTGCCCTAATTTAGTCTGATTTACTTCTTATTGCCACTGTTGACAGAATTATTCACCAATGCTGTTATCTTAAGAAGTAATCTTTTACAGTAGATACTTGTCAGAGATGATCCTTTTCTTAGAATATCCTATGAATGACAATTGTACAAATGTGGTAGAATAAAACACTTGTTCTTTTAGATTGTTTTAATGGTTCAAAGTGAGAATGAAAAATAGTGAACAAGCATTTTTAAAATTATTGTAACTGTTGTTACCTCTATTCTAGACTGTCTTGGCCACAAACTGCTTAACATAATAGCATACTAATCATAACCATTTTAATGTACAAATCTAATGTCCAGAGGAAAAAGTCACATGGATCATCTATCTAATTTAAAACCCATAAGCTATTATACAAAAGTACATGTATAAATTAAAGCTGATGGTCAATTACTGAGGAGTAAACTTGCAACTACATTTTGCAATTAAAATAACAAAAGCATCCCAAACACTGATTTAATATAAACATCCATAGTTAAATTTTTAATGTAGACAGCAGTTTGAGATAATCAGGGATAAAAACATAATTAAATTATTCCAATTAAGTAAATTTGACAATGGCAAATGAGAAATTACTGATAGACTAGATTGAGGTGAATGTACAGATGAAGTTGTAATGAGTGATTGTGACTCACCGAGCTAAAGAAAGCTAGATGCTAGCATGTATCAAAAGAGGATTGTGGACTAAATGTAGTAGTCTAAAGACTGGCACTAACAATTGAGCAAAGTATTTACCAGGCACACACTATCTGTTAAGGTCTATGTAATTTAAAACAAGAGGTCATCATAAGGGATGTGAATTTTGGTAATGCTGCCATAAATTTTACCACAGCAGAAATTGTCCACCCACAGATCACCCAGAGAATTGCAGACTCTAAAGTAATGTCTTCTCAGTGCCAGACCAGGCTGGCCTTTGATGGACTTCCTGGACAGTCAAAATGCACAAAGAATAATAGTGATGACAGAGTCATGACAGACATTTAAGTCTATTGACCTGTTAGATAAATTAGCTGCCTTTTAAAAATATTTTAACACTTAACAGGACTGCTTAAAGTATGAAAACATAATTAAGCTGCATTATATATGTAGTTGTCATTGGTATATATGGAAGACTAAATGCCTAGTTCTACTTTACTTGTTATTTCAATTATTTAGCTATTTGTTTTTAATTTTGTGTGTATATTGGTTTGTGTGTCATATGCATATGTGTGTTTGCAGGCAAATATGTCTATGTGTGTCTTGTGAAGGTCAGAGGAAGATGTCAGGCATCCCGCTCCACCACTCTCTGCCCTACAATTTTAGACAATCTTTCACTGAAGATAGACCTGTAGAAAACCCAGTGAGTCCCATCTCCACCTTCAACTTTGCTGGTAGTAGAGGTATGAGGCTACACCCACTTTTCATGTCGGTGTGAAATCTAAGCCCCGGTCCTTGTGCTTGTGTAGCAAGTGCTCTTAACACTAAGCCATCTCCCCTAGACAACAGATTAGTTAAAATGGCATAACCATATCATTTGCTCACAGTAAGAGAACCAGTGAATTCTATTTGAATTTGCCTTAGATCCAAGTCTCTAACTTTGGACCCTTTATGAATGTGTGGCAACATACTGGAGACTCTAACACCAAAAAAAAAATTTTTTTTTGACAGTCTGGCTTTGGCCAACAAAATATTATATGTAACTGACAAACAATAAAGGTGCATTTGGCTACAGTTCTAAATATTACAGAAGTTCTCAGGTATGCTGTTGATATTTGACAAAGACCATTGTGGTGCACTGTGAGTGGAAAGGCAACTCAACAAGTGAAGCAGACAGAAAGCATGGACCAAACTCTCTTCCTATCAGAAGCTCACTCTCACATTAGCTAACCCACTCTACCTTAACACCTATAATACAGTTATACATTTCAAGATGAATTCTTGAGAGGACACACAAATCACAGCAGTCAGAACTCCATCCTGTTGAAAGTTATGGCTATATCTAAACTGCACCCCACACTAGCTTCTTACTTTCATCCCAGGCTCATCCCTGGAAAACAGGAAGTACTGGAGACACTTTTTGTAGCTTTGCTTGTTAATTTAGATAGATGTTGAGGGTTTTGTTAATTTAGAGAGATGTTGAGGGTTTTGTTAATTTAGATAGATGTTGAGGGTTTGGTGAACTGCTTTCCTCTGTGGGTAATGGATAAGAAATGATTGCTCACATCTAGATAATATGGCCCTGTTATGGCTTCAGTGCTTGTCCATTCATCATTCCTTTCTATCTCTATAATTTCCAAATCCAATTTATTTTATTTCTATGTATTTTTAAAGGTAGTTTTTTGCATTAATTTACATTTATCTACAGCGTTGTCTTATATGTTTCATTTAGCTTTCTATTGTTTAACTTTTACATAAAAGTTAAACATACTAAGGTGATAAATATACTTATTTTTAATACCTGTAAAAACACCATTTAATTGCCTCATAAAATGTTCTTAAGGTGTAATCAGAATAATTGCATTACAAGTGTACTATAATTATCATTGATATACTTTTTTCAAATAATGCTTAAATATTACAAAGTATCTTAATCAAATAGTCTTGTTAACTCATAAGCAAAAACTTAATTATATCCTTTATTTGTGTAGCTCCTTAGAATTTCAGAAACACCTTTCAGTGAGATAAAAATTGGGCAGAATAGTTTTTATAATCCTCATGTTACTCATAAAGAAGCTAAAAGTACAGACACTAAAACTTATAACCAATATCTGCCTACCCAGGCAATTTAAGAAAAGCGAATTATCATTGCAGACAGCAGGCACTTTATTACCCAGACATTGTCCTGCCATGTAACCATGACAGCTTAAAACACTAACAGTATACTGAAATAAGAATCTCATTCACTATATTAAAGAGTTTGAAACCTATTAATAATACTAAAGTTATGGCAGAAGTGAAATGTTTTATACAAAATCTTTAACCTCTTCATGAGCACCAACTGAAAATTCTTAGAAAAGGAGTGGCACATGACTTAATATTTGTACTAGAAAGCATAGAGATTCATTCCTGTAACTAATTTGTAGTAAAGATTTGATGAAAAATGTTGAGGTGATGGAGACTGAGTCAAGCCTTGAACATGCTCTTTCCATTAAAGCACATTCCTAGACTCTTTGCTGAAAAATTCACCAAGAAATGTTTCCACACAAGCAACGTATAAGAAGGTTCTTAAAGTAACTTTTGATGAATATTCCATTCACAGAGCAAGTTTTTGTACTTAAAACTGATACCTGCTTACCCAACATAAAATAATAAGAACATTGATGAATTTAACTTTTCTATGAAATAGACAATGAGCTTCAGAGGCCACCTTGCCTAAGGGTTAGATGTAATCAATGTGACCATGAGCAACAAATTAAGTTAAGGGTTTAGAAATTTCTCAAGAATTTCATTAATTTCTAAGTCATTTGGAAACATATTTACAGAGTGTGTGTGGACCCCAAGTCATACATTTCTGTAACTGCCACTTATACTTTAGGAACAAGCTCTAAGTGTGATGGTCATGTCATCTGAAAATGTTCACATTCATATCTGGATAAAACTCAGTTGTGATGTCCTCAGCCACAAAACCCACATCAAATCTACGGAACCTTTTTATCTTTCAATAAGAGGAAGATATACTCACATGTATATACACACACATACTCATACATATGTACACATAGATGCATCATACACACACAATAACAATGTTATGAAGAAATTTTTGAAATCATATGGATTTATTGTATCTATTAACTGGCTCTAGGTAGCTATTATTTTTCCATTTTTATATAAAAAAATGGTGGTGAATCCCAACAAGGTCACCTGTCTAAGGAAGAACAGAAAAGAATTTAAAGAACCATTGACTTCTAAATTTACATTTTTCAAGTATCCTGTTTACTGCTTATCTCTAAATGAAGATTTTTTATTTGTTTCTTCAGAATTGCTCACACTTGTGCTTTTACAGAACATACTTAGACTCTTCTTTTATAGTCTTTGTTTCTGACCTGACAAAACAAGGCAGAAATAGGTCTTTATATCTAAAATTATTTCTATAAATTTGTAGGGAAAAAAAATCTGTCATGTAAACTCTCAAAACAAATTTTGACCTTAATAGAAGACTACATTACTTTTTCAAAGTTCTTTTATTGTAAGGTTATTTTTATTAATATGTTCTAAACGCCATCTCAGTAAATACTAGCATGGATTCTCTCTCTTCAAAGCATATCCTTGTAAAGTTGTATGTCATTAAATGAAAATAGTATCCAATCAAACTGAAATAGGAGCCTTCAAAACTCAATGATAATACAAAATAAAAATTAAAGTCCCGCGGACTGCGCTGGAGAGACCGGTACCCAGGCTCTCCCCCCGATATAACATCACTTGGGACACGGCCTGTTGGGGCTTCCGTCTGTGCCCGAGGGCGGGTTGGCGCTGTAGTCGTCTGGGCGCCAGATCGGCGGGCCATCGTGACCACAGGGTGAGCGGCGCCACGGAGACTGCCCTCCGCCATCTTTGCTCCAGTGACCAGGTAGTTGGGACCGCCAGGCTCAGAGACAGACAGGCATAATATCGCTTCGGTTTCAGGCAGCTTGGGTGTAACCTGCTCCCAGGTGCTGGGCTGATCTGCAGTAACCAGCGCGCCAGTTCCTCGGTGGGACCTTCTGCCTGCTGGAGGGACCCCGCGCAGGGAGGGAGCCCGCCAGCTTCCCTTCCGCGACCTCTGTTCCCGCGGACTGCGCTGGAGAGACCGGTACCCAGGCTCTCCCCCCGATATAACATCACTTGGGACACGGCCTGTTGGGGCTTCCGTCTGTGCCCGAGGGCGGGTTGGCGCTGTAGTCGTCTGGGCGCCAGATCGGCGGGCCATCGTGACCACAGGGTGAGCGGCGCCACGGAGACTGCCCTCCGCCATCTTTGCTCCAGTGACCAGGTAGTTGGGACCGCCAGGCTCAGAGACAGACAGGCATAATATCGCTTCGGTTTCAGGCAGCTTGGGTGTAACCTGCTCCCAGGTGCTGGGCTGATCTGCAGTAACCAGCGCGCCAGTTCCGCGGTGGGACCTTCTGCCTGGTGGAGGGACCCTGCGCAGGGAGGGAGCCCGCCAGCTTCCCTTCCGCGACCTCTGTTCCCGCGGACTGCGCTGGAGAGACCGGTACCCAGGCTCTCCCCCCAATATAACATCACTTGGGACACGGCCTGTTGGGGCTTCCTTCTGTGCCCGAGGGCGGGTTGGCGCTGTGGTCGTCTGGGTGCCAGATCGGCGGGCCATCGTGACCACAGGGTGAGCAGCGCCACGGAGAGTGCCCTCCGCCATCTTTGCTCCAGTGACCAGGTAGTTGGGACCACCAGGCTCAGAGACAGACAGGCATAATATCGCTTCGGGTTCAGGCAGCTTGTGTGTAACCTGCTCCCAGGTGCTGGGCTGATCTGCAGTGACCAGCGCGCCAGATCTGCTGTGGGACTTCTGCCTGGCAGAGGGACGCCCCCTCCCCCCCCCAGGAGAGATCACACACCCCTGCACAGGGCAGGAGCCTGCCAGCCTCCCTTTGGCGACCTCTGCTCCAGGAATCCACTAGGCTGAGCCTTTAGATGTGCAAGGCCTCCCCAATATAAGATCACTTGGGGCAAAGCACATTAGGGCTCCAAAGTCACTCAGGAGCAGGCAGGCCCCAGAAATCGGTGCCAGGGGAATCCTGGTAATCCAGGGGGGGGCAGAAATAGCTTTGCAGGCTCACAGGAGGTCCAACCAACAGCCAGTGGCAGCAGGACCAACTAACACCAGAGGTATCCAGATGGCAAAAGGCAAACGTAGGAATGTTACTAACAGTAATCAAAGTAATGTGGGACCATCCGAACCCAACTCTCCAACAGCAGCAAGTCCTGGATACCCCACCACACCCGAAAGACAAGATCTGGATTTAAAATCACTTCTCATGATGCTATTAGAGGATCACAAGAAGGACACAAATAAATCTCATAAAGAGTTACAGGAGACCATGAATCAACGGTTAGAAGCCCTTACAAAGGAAACACAAAAATCGCTTAGAGAAATGCGGGAGAACATGGATCAAAAGATGGAGGCGCACAAGGAGACAACACAAAAATCGCTTAACGAGATGAATCAACGGGTAGATGCACTCACAAAGGAATCACAAAATTTGCATAAAGAAATGCAGAAGAATATGGGTCAACAGACGGATGCCCATAAGGAGGCAACACAAAAATTGCTTAAAGAAATGAATCAACGGTTAGATGCCCTTACAAAGGAAACACGAGAACTGCTTAAAGAAATGCAGGAGACGATGGATCAACAGATGGAATCCCATGAGGAGGAAACACAAAAATCGCTCAGAGAAATGCAGGAGAACGTGGGTCATCAGGAAGAAATCCTGAAAGAGGTAATGCAAAATTACCTTAAAGAAATACAGGAAAATACAAACAAACAAGTGAAGGATCTCAGCAAATCCATCCAGGAACTAAAAAAGGAAGTAGAAACAACTAAGAAATCACAAAGGGAGACAACTTTGGAGATAGAAAACCTTGGGAAGAAATCAGGAGTCATAGATGCAAACATCAACAATAGAATACAAGAGATGGAAGAAAGAATCTCAGGTGCTGAAGATTCCATAGAAAGCATCGACTCAACAGTCAAAGAAAATGCAAAATGCAAAAAACGCGTAACCCAAAACATCCAGGAAATCCAGGACACAATGAGAAGACCAAACCTAAGGATTATAGGTATAGATGAGAGTGAAGATTTGCAACTTAAAGGGCCAGTAAACATCTTCAACAAAATTATGGAGGAAAACTTCCCTAACTTAAAGAGAGAGATGCCGATGAACGTACAAGAAGCCTACAGAACTCCAAACAGACTGGACCAGAACAGAAATACCTCCCGTCACATAATAATCAAAACACCGAATGTTCTAAACAAAGAAAGAATACTAAATGCAGTAAGAGAAAAGGGCCAAGTAACATACAAAGGAAGACCTATCCGAATCACATCAGACTTCTCACCAGAGACTATGAAAGCCAGAAGATCCTGGGCAGATCTCATGCAGACACTAAGACAGCACAAATGCCAGCCTAGACTACTATACCCAGCAAAACTCTCAATCACCATAGATGGAGAGACCAAGATATTCCATGATAAAACCAAATTTTCACAATATCTTTCCACAAATCCAGCCCTGCAACGGATAATAGGTGGAAACCTCCAATACAGGGAGAGAAACAACACCCTGGAAAAAATGAGATAATAACCTTCTTGAATCAAACCCAAAAGTAGATAACCACTCAAACATAAAGATAGCGTCAAGAATGGCAGATGGCAATAATCACTATGCCTTAATCTCTCTTAATATCAATGGTCTCAATTCCCCAATTAAAAGACATAGACTAGCAGACTGGATACGTAAACAGGACCCAGCTTTTTGCTGCATGCAGGAAACGCACCTCAGTGTCAAAGACAAACACTACCTCAGAGTAAAAGGCTGGAAAACAATTTTACAAGCAAATGGCCCCAAGAAACGAGGTGGAGTAGCCATCCTAATATCGGATAAAATTGATTTTCAACCCAAAGTCATCAAAAAAGACACAGAAGGACACTACATACTGATCAAGGGAAAAATCCACCATCAAGAACTCTCAATCCTGAATATCTATGCTCCAAATGCAAGGGCACCCTCATTCGTAAAAGAAACTTTACTAAAACTCAAAGCACACATCGCACCGCACACAATAATAGTGGGTGACTTCAACACCCCGCTCTCTGAAATGGATCGTTCAGGAAAGCAGAAACTAAACAGGGACACAGTGAATCTAATTGAAGCCTTGGACCAAATGGAACTAACTGATATATATAGAACATTTCATCCTAGAGCTAAAGAATACACCTTCTTCTCAGCTCCTCATGGTACCTTCTCCAAAATTGACCATATAATTGGTCACAAATCAGACCTCAACAGATACAAGAAGATAGAAATAATCCCATGCCTCCTATCAGATCACTATGGAATAAGGGTGGTCTTCAATGGCAACAAAAACAAAAGAAAACCCACGTACACATGGAGGCTGAACAACGCTCTACTCAATGATAACTTGGTCAAGGTGGAAATAAAGAAAGAAATCAAAGACTTTTTGAAAGTTAATGAAAATGAAGGCACAACATACCCTAACTTATGGGACACAATGAAAGCAGTGCTAAGAGGAAAATTCATAGCCCTGAGTGCCGCCAAAAAGAAACGGGAGACAGCATACACTAACAGCTTAATGGCACACCTGAAAGCCCTGGAACAAAAAGAAGCAAATACACCAAAGAGGAGTAGAAGGCAGGAAATCATCAAACTCAGGGCTGAAATCAATCAAGTAGAAACAAATAAAACCATACAAAGAATCAACAAAACGAGGAGTTGGTTCTTTGAGAAAATCAACAAGATAGATAAGCCCTTAGCCAGACTAACCAGAGGGCACAGAGATAGTATCCAAATTAATAAAATCAGAAACGAAAAGGGAGAGATAACAACAGAAACTGAGGAAATTCAAAAAATCATCAGATCCTACTACAAAAACCTGTATTCAACACAACTAGAAAATCTTGAGGAAATGGACAATTTCCTTGACAGATACCAAGTACCAAAATTAAATCAGGATCAAATAGACCATCTAAACCGTCCTATAACCCCTGAAGAAATAGAAGTTGTCATTGGAAGTCTTCCAACCAAAAAAAGCACAGGTCCAGATGGTTTTAGTGCAGAATTCTATCAGACCTTCAAAGAAGACCTAACACCAATACTCTTCAAACTGTTCCACAAAATAGAAACAGAAGGAACACTACCCAACTCGTTCTATGAAGCCACAATTACACTAATACCAAAAGCACACAAAGATCCGACAAAGAAAGAGAATCTCAGGCCAATCTCTCTTATGAATATCGATGCAAAAATACTCAATAAAATTCTTGCCAACCGAATCCAAGAACACATCAAAACGATCATTCACCACGATCAAGTAGGCTTCATCCCAGGGATGCAGGGATGGTTCAATATAAGGAAATCCATCAATGTAATCCACTACATAAACAATCTCAAAGAAAAAAACCACATGGTCATCTCATTAGATGCTGAGAAAGCATTTGACAAAATTCAGCATCCTTTCATGCTAAAGGTCTTGGAAAGATCAGGAATTCAAGGCCCATATCTAAACATAGTAAAAGCAATTTACAGCAAACCAGTAGCCAGCATCAATCTAAACGGAGAGAAACTTGAAGCAATCCCACTAAAATCAGGGACTAGACAAGGCTGCCCTCTCTCTCCATATCTTTTCAATATAGTACTTGAAGTTCTAGCTAGAGCAATTAGACAAGAAAAAGAGGTCAAAGGGATACAAATTGGAAAGGAAGAAGTCAAACTATCACTATTTGCAGACGATATGATAGTATACATAAGCGAGCCAAAGAACTCCACCAGAGAACTCCTACAGCTGATAAACGACTTCAGCAAAGTGGCCGGATATAAAATCAACTCAAGCAAGTCAGAAGCCTTCCTATACTCAAAGGATAAGCAGGCTGAGAAAGAAGTAAGAGAAATAATACCCTTTACGATAGCCACAAACCATATTAAGTATCTTGGCGTGACGCTAACCAAACAAGTGAAAGATCTGTATGACAAGAACTTCAAGTCTCTGAAGAAAGAAATTGAAGAAGACCTCGGAAGATGGAAAAATCTGCCATGCTCATGGATTGGCAGGAGTAATATAGTAAAAATGAGCATCTTACCAAAAGTAATACACAGATTCAATGCAATCCCCATCAAAATCCCAACTCAATTCTTCATAGAGTTAGAAAGAGCAATTCAAAAATTCATCTGGAATAACAGAAAACCCAGAATAGCTAAAACTATTCTCAAGAGTAAAAGAACCTCTGGGGGAATCAGTATCCCGGACCTCAAGCTGTACTACAGAGCAATAGTGTTAAAAACTGCATGGTATTGGTACAGTAACAGACATGTAGATCAATGGAACAGAATTGAAGACCCAGAAATGAATCCACACTCCTATGGTCACTTGATCTTTGACAAAGGAGCTAAAACCATCCAGTGGAAAAAAGATAGCCTTTTCAACAAATGGTGCTGGCTCAGCTGGAGGTCAACATGCAGAAGAATGCAAATTGACCCATCCTTATCTCCTTGCACTAAGCTCAATTCTAAGTGGATCAAAGATCTCCACATAAAACCAGACACACTGAAACTAATAGAAGGGAAACTAGGGAAGAACCTTGAACATATGGGCACAGGGGAGAATTTCCTGAACAGAACTCCAATAGCTTATACTCTAAGATCAAGAATAGACAAATGGGACCTCATTAAATTACAAAGTTTTTGCAAGGCAAAAGACACCGTCAAAAAGACAAAGCGGCAACCAACTAACTGGGAAATGATCTTTACCAACCTTACATCCGACAGAGGGCTAATATCCAAGATATACAAAGAACTCAAGAAGTTAAACTCCAGAGAGGCAAGTAACCCTATTAAAAAATGGGGTACAGAGCTCCACAAAGAGTTCTCACCTGAAGAATATCTAATGGCTGAGAAGCACCTAAAGAGATGTTCATCATCCTTAGTCATTAGGGAAATGCAAATCAAAACAACCCTGAGATTCCATCTCACACCAGTCAGGATGGCTAAGATCAAAAACACAGGAGACAGCAGTTGTTGGCGAGGATGTGGAGAAAGAGGAACACTCCTCCACTGCTGGTGGAATTGCAGGCTGGTACAACCACTCTGGAAAGCAGTCTGGCGGCTCCTCAGAAAACTGGGCATGACACTTCCGGAGGATCCGGCTATACCACTCCTGGGCATATACCCAGAGACTTTACCTGCATGCAATAAGGACACATGCTCCACTATATTCATAGCAGCCTTATTTATAATAGCCAGAAGCTGGAAAGAACCCAGATGTCCCTCAACGGAGGAATGGATTCAGAAGATGTGGTATATTTACACAATGGAATACTACTCTGCAATTAAAAACAATGAATTCACGAAATTCCTAGGCAAATGGTCAGAACTTGAAAATATCATCCTTAGTGAGGTAACCCAATCACAAAAGATCACACATGGTATGAAGTCACTGATAAGGGGATATTGACCCAGAATCTCAGAATACCCTAGACACAATCAGCATATCAATAGATTTCTAAAAAGATGGAAGGAGAGACCCCTGGTCCTGGAAAGACTGGATGTAGGGGAACGCCAGGACAGAGTAATGAGAGGGGGTTGAACGGAGAAAAGAGGGAGGGAAGGGGGCTTATGGGACTTTCGGGGAGGGAGGAAACGGGAAAGGGGAAGTGATTTGGAATGTAAATTAAAAAAATAAAATAAAATTAAATTAAAAAAAAAAAAAAAAAAAAAAATTAAATACATATTAATTTATATTATACCAAATAAAATTAAATATACTCAAGCATTTAAATATATGTGTATACATGTTCTATTTATTCATCGTATGGTTCTGGGATCAAATCTATGCTGTGTTCAGGCTAGACAAGCTCTATACATTGAGCTATAGCTTAATTCCTTTAATGTATTTTAATCAGACATAGTAAATGTCTGATTTTTGTGTTCAGATCTCTGAATTGTAAGCAATGGTTAGTATGCTCCAGTTATATTAGTTTATGTCTGTATAACACGTCTCAAATGCTGTCTTAGTTTTGTTTCCCCAAAAGTGACTTAAGCGAGAAAGAGTTTATTTGGCTCAATTCCAGGTTACAAGGCATCACTGTGAGGAAGTCAAGGCAGTAAAACCTTTGCTCAACCAAGCACATCATATCCACAGTCAAAGGCAGAGAGCAATGAATTAATGCATGAATGCTTACACTCAGTTTATTCACTCCTTTTTATTCAGACCAGGATCCCGCTCATGAAAATGTGCTATTTGCATTAAAGTTGGGTATTTCCACCTCAATTAATCCAACAAAGAAAATTTCTCACAGTCATGCCCACAGGTGAACCCGATTTAGATAATTCTCCATTGAGACTCCTTTCCCGGGTGATTCCAAATTGTGTCAGATCACAAAACCTAACCAATTTATTTTAGTTCTATGAAAACTAAGTAACTAAATCCCTTTACTGTATGATGCCATAATCGTAACAATCAGAAGTATATTTTCCTGTTTGTATTTTAAAATAAATGAGAGAAAAATAGTATTTTATATATAAAGACAAAGACAATAAAGCAACTCTGTTTCTGTATGCTTCCTTAGGGGGGTGGTGTGCATGCTGTATGTATCAAAAACTTTCAAAACTTGTCAGCCACTGACAACATTTATTTAATTGTTTACATTTTAATGTTTGAGAAAAAAATGCCCACAACAGCTGCTGCTTCTGGTTTAGCTGGATGTCCTAGGTTTTAGACTCAGGTAAGAATGTTAAGTAGTGGAATTCAGATGCTACCCCATGAGTGAACCAACAACAGTAACCAGCCGCATTAGTCACTTTTGACCAAATACTTGGTGAAAACAGTTTAAGGGAGAAAGTTCTTTTTTTCTGATTTGTATTTCCAGGGGATCATTTCATCATGGGTAGTTAGAGAGATGGAGGTGGGGTGGGGAGAGACACGGCAACAGATGGGAAGAGAATGGAAGCAGGAGCAGGAAACTACCCGGTAATATTTCATCTGCAGTCAAGAAGTAGGGACAACAGGAAATAAGACAAAAAAAAAAACTCAAAATCTTTCTCTAGTGACCCCTTCCTCCAGCAAGACTCCACCCCCTTAAGATTCTACAACCTCCTCAAAGAGCACAACAAACTGGAGACCAAGTGTTCAAATGCATGAGCTTACTGAGTACATTTGATATTCAAACCACAGCACAGGACATTACCAGCCTCTGCCTGGATCAGAGCAGCCACTTAGCCTGAGCGCATTCCTTGAGGCAGGTGGTAGGGCAGAATGATAAATATACCTATTAATATTCATTCCAACCTTTATAGTTAGATTTTTACCAGATGAGTTTTATGGATTGGGAAGAAAAAAAATGGTGTGCAGTAGAGAGCAACAGAAAAAGCCACCAAGTCAGAAGACATAGAGCTGAGGTACAACTTTTTTACTCAGGGAATCCTAGTATGCCCAGTTGAATAGCCTAGGTTGGATGCGTTCATTTCTGTTTTTATTTATTTATCTATTTATTATTGTGGTTTGTTATTAGGGAGTAATGAATACAGGTGCATGTGTGTTGTGCTGGCGATTAGAAGACAATCCTCAAGAATTGGTTCTGCCAGTGATAGCAATCAAGCATGACATAACAACATAAAATAAGGCTAGCCACAAACCCTCACATCAAGGCTGGAGGAGGCAACACAGTAGGAGGAAAAGGGTTTCAAGAACAAGCAAAACCCAATTAAGAAATGGCCTACAGAGCTAAACAGAATTCTCAACAGTGGAATCTCGAATGGCCAAGAAGTACTTAAAGAAAGGTTGAACATCCTTACTCATCAGAGAAATGCAAATCAAAATGACCCTGAAATTCCACCACACACCAGTCAGGTTGGCTAAGATCAAAAATTCGAGTGACAGCTCATGTTGGCAAGGATGTGGAGAAAAAGGAACACTCCTCCATTGCTGGTGGGATTGCAAACTGGTACAATCACTCTGGAAATCAACCTGGCGGTTCCTCAGAAAATTGGAAACCTGAAGACCCAGCTATATAGCAAGCTCCTGGACATATATCCCCTGAAATGCTCCACCATAGCACAAAGATACGTACTCCTACTCTGCAATTAAAAACAATGAATTCACGAAATTCCTAGGCAAATGGTCAGATCTTGAAAATATCATCCTTAGTGAGGTAACTCAATCACAAAAGAACACACATGGTATGCAGTCACTGATAAGGGGATATTGACCCAGAATCTCGGAATACCCTAGACACAATCCGCATATCAATAGATTTCTAAGAAGATGGAAGGAGAGACCCCTGGTCCTGGAAAGACTGGATGTAGGGGAATGCCAGGACAGAGTAACGAGAGGGGGTTGAATGGAGAAAAGAGGGAGGGAAGGGGGCTTATGGGACTTTCGGGGAGGGAGGAAACGGGAAAGGGGAAGTGATTTGGAATGTAAATTAAAAAAATAAAATAAAAAAAAATAAAAAAAAAGATACGTACTCCACTATGTTCATAGCATCCTTATTTATAATAGCCAGACATGGAAGCAACCCAGATGTCCCTCAACCAAAGAATGTATACAGAAAATGTGGTTCATTTACACAATGGAATAATATTCAGCTATTAAAAATAAGGACATCATGAATTTTGCAGGCAAATGGATAGAACTAGAAAATATCATCCTTAGTGAAGTAAACCAGAACCAAAAGGACATGCATGGTACGTACTCACTGATAAGTGGATATTAGCCAAAAAGTACAGAATACCAGTATACAACCCACAGACCGTAAGAAGTTTAACAAGGAGGGCGGCCCAAGTGAGGATGCTTCAATCCCAACTTAGATTGGGGAACAAAATAATCACAGGAGGCAGAGTGAGGAAAGAATCTGGGTGGGAGAGGAGAGAAGAAGGGCAAAGGGGGCAGGATCAGGTATTGGTGGGGGAGATAGGAGAGAAGCCCAGAGGGCCAGGAGAATGAATGAAAATATGCAGCTGTTGGGTGTAGGGGTTAAGGAAAGCTCTAGAAAGTCTCAGCGACTTGGGATATGAAAGGCTCCCAAGACTCAATGAGGGTGACCTTAGTTGAAATGCCCAAAAGTGAGATGGAACCTGAAGAGACTACCTCCAGTAAGATATGCAGGGCCCCCAGTGGAGGGATGGTGTCACCAACCTACCTCCAAAATTTTGACCCAGAATTGTTCCTGTCTAAAAGAAATGTAGGGACAAAAATGGAGCAGAGACTAAAGGAAAGGTTGTCCAGTGACCAGCCCAACTTGGAATTTATATCATGAGCAGGCACCAAACCCTGACACTATACTGATGCTATGTTGTGCTTGCAGATAGGAGCCTAGCTAGACAGGCACTGAGGAAGTGGTGGTGGTCCACAGGGAGGTGGCTTACCTGTGGTTCTGGCAGCCAAGTGGCCTCTGGTGAAGCATGGGGCTTCCTCCAGAGTTCTAGGCTAGGCTGTGGTGATAAGGAGTAGATGACACTTTTAATTGTTAGTTGAAGTAAGTGGTCCGTTGCACATATTTATGGTAACTTATTTTAACTTTATGCACCAGGCAGGAAGTCATTGTAGTACAAGAGAGTATTAGAAGCTATACTTTTTACTGTCTAATTTCATTTTCATTAAATAAAATCCTTTTCTAATATAGTCTTAGTTGTATGTATAACTTTCACTACTCTGATTTAAGTCTTCACTCATTGGGAAGCTGCTCCATAACGAACCCCTTATCTCCACCCACCCTTGAACTTTTTTTCATGTGTAATTCATACATTCCTAAAAAGCTCAGGTAAATGGAATTTTGGAAAGAAATGCAACAGAAAATTTCTGTAAGGAAGAGGCTTAGTGTTTAGCACTGGGTTTTTTTTTTTTGTTGTTTGTTTGTTTTTGTCTTTACTTTTCTGCAAATGCTCTGAGCAGAAATCTTACCTTATTTATTGCAGTAGTCATTATGATTTGAAATAAATTTAAGGATTGTGGAGCAGTGATCTCTCCTTTCCTCTCATGTTATTAAAATTTTCTATGTTAACGTATTAATTGTACATATTAATGGGTTCAGTATGATGTTTTCACATATATATGATAATATGTCATATTCAGATACAAACTAACCAGATCCAAACTCCATAGCTTTATACACACAAACACACACACACACACACACACACACACACACCCTGCTACCTCAACATGAGGTGAAAATATTTATAAACAAGCTTCTTTCTCCTCACTCTGGTCTTTCAAAGTGCTTAGACAGAATGAATGGGAAAAAAGCACTCCTGGCTGACCTGGATAGAGATAATGGTGGTGTATTTCCTGCAGAAACTCACTGGACACTGGCCCATAGAAAGTTTCAGTAACCATGTTAGTGATGTAGAAATCTTGCACTTGACTTGTATTTTGTGCAAGCAGATTCAGAATGATAACATGGAGTCAATGCTGTGATTATTAAAAAAAAAAGTCCCTGGATGTAATCTAATCCTATCTGACTTATATGATTCTTATCTATATTTTTCCTCTCACCTGTAACTTAAGGAAGTAGGGCTAGAATAATGTCTTAGGTTCCTTCTAGCTCTCTACTGCAACTCTCTAGGATTCTTGGTAAAAATCCTTGGGCATTGATTACTGTGGTCCTTCATTTCCTAATGATGTAGTTTTATAAGAACAGCTTTACTGCTTGGAGATGGTGGTGGAGGGATGTGTGCAAGGAAAACTTCAGAAGAGCAAGCCCGATGGTGGTCATAAACCACCATCATTAAAATGTTTATAAATGTTTTAATAGTGCTTATATTTAAAATATCTTAAACCAAAAGAATATTTAGACAATAGTAGATAATTGAGGAACCAAGGCAAAATTGTCATATCTATGTTAAACGTTAGCAGAGTTATTTGAAAGAAGACAGCCTTTTGGATATAGGTAGAGTTAACATATGCCACCATTGATATGAGCAATGGTAATACAAAAGTGATCTTGAAGATAAATTGACCCTTCTTCTGTGTTTTTCTTTACAGGGATTTCCAGGGAATACAAATGCAGACAGTGTGGTGCAATATAGTCTTCAGCCTTCTTTCCACACCAGGTTCCTACGCTTCCTCCCCTTAGCCTGGAACCCTAAGGGCAGGATTGGAATGCGGATAGAAGTGTATGGGTGTTCATACAGTAAGTGATATTTATTCTTCATGTAAAATAAACATCTGCATGAGATGTTTTAAAAGCCAGTGCCAGTTAAAAATTACTTGCTCTAGACTTTTTAATAATTGTATAATTAAAACTGAGTTTTATGAAAAGACTTCTATTAACTCCTTCTGACAATATAGGCTCTAATTATTTTTTTCATAGTTAAATTTAGAGATTGCTTAGCGGGCAAAATATTTGATATAAAATGAGTGCCTACGTTTGGAGTCCCAGTATCACATAAAAGGGCAGGTGTACAGTGAATGTCTGTGAATCCAGTGCTGGAGACAGATAACAGAGACAGGTAAATCTCTGGAGCACACTGATCAGCCAGTCTAGGTAACAGATGAATTACCAGGTCAGAGAGGAGAATCTATTTCAGTAAATGAGGTGACAGATGATAAGAAGACACCTGGTGTTGACCAGTGCACATAAAGCCACCCTCATGAGCATCTATATGTAATACATAGATGTCCCCTGCACACACTGAATTTAGAGGTAGACTCAATTCAAAATTCATTTATCTTTAGATTCCCAGAGTTTAATAAAATACTTCTAACATTGTAGGCATTCAATAAAGCAATTAAATTCTAACTAATAACAGATGACACTGACTTTCAGAGACTTTTATGGGTTGTGTTTAGCACTAGTGTTTGGGGACTAACCTCTAGCCTGAAACACCTACTACACCATGTCACGGTACTATCTCTACTTTTTTCTATCAGTATCACTGTGAAGCCTTTAGCTCTACAACACACTATTACTTCCTCTGATCTTCGTTTACTGGGAAATTATATTTCTTCACCAGCTTCTTTTATCACCTATTAACTGTAATCAAAATAAAACAAGATAGTGCAGACATGAATACAATACTAACATAAAAATCAAGCAGTGGAACTGATGTGACTCAATGTTCGTTTGTTATCTGATGATCTTGAATGCAATTATACTATTTCTTAACATCATGGGCATGTTTTAAATTATTGTTAAAATGAAAATATTAAAATATGCACATGGACATTAATATAACTGCAAAGAGTTAGTTTTCTACCATTGGATGATGTTAACGCACCTAGAGGGAAAAAAAGATAATTGTGCATCTTAACAAATCAGAAAATGGTATGGGAAAGTCTGAGCGGACCCATAGGCCTTCCTGTCCACTATCTTCTTGGCAAAAGCTAAGAGATGCTAAGAGATATTTCCATCTGCAGTCTTATGAACCAGAAAAGCCTACCTAGAAGTATACTCGTATGCCACCATCTTTATGACACATCTGAGCAAATTCAAAGGTTCCCTGTTAGTCACTTTCACAATGCCAGTTGAGCATATCCACAAGCTCTTCTTCCCATTTTAACTTTTAAACAGGAGATACATAACCTGGAACTAAGCATACCTAAGATTGCCAACTTTTCTTCCTGAGATATGACTGTAAACTGAGCATGCTGGGAATGTGCTTAGTATTAATGTACTTTCCTATATGAATGTGGACAGAATTCCTCAGTAAAATATCCAGGCTTCCTTTGCTCAAGGGGAGCATTGCTTTGGAAATAACTCATCCATTCCTTACCCAATGCAAGTAGTCTTTCTCTATGCTTTACTTCATTTTTAAATATGCTGTGATGAAAGTCAATGGACAGAGTGCTTGCCTAACATACCTGAGTCCATGTGTTCTATCTCTAGTATAATCATGGTGTCATGTGCATGTAACCCCAGCACTTGGGAAGTGGAGGCAGGAAGATCAGAAGTTAAATGCCATTCTTAGTTACATAGTGAGTTTGAGGTCACCCTAAGCTACATAGGACCTTGTCTCAAAAATAAATGAATAAAAGTAAATATGAAATAGATTAAATTGTTTTAAAAAATGAAATGTGAACATGTAGAACTATAGAAGAAGCAAAGAATAGATTGAATGGGAGTATCTTAGGCTTTTTTGGATGTACCAGGCTGCACTTTCGTCTCACTTCCAGGTACTCACTCCCATTCTCTACTAATTTCTTCTTTCATCATGTAGAGTGTTAATTTCTGAGGCATATTAATAATAACATCCATAATGTATTTTACATCTCTGTTTTATTATTAGACCCCTCCCTATACAATCCCATTAACTTCCTCATTCTGGCTGCTTCTACTGTTAGTATTTCTGTGAAGTATTAAATGTAATGGTGGTATTTTACCATCCACTTCCTTTTCTTCCCCCAATTGGTCATTTTTTTTTCACCAAGGCATTGTCTTGAATCTCTAACTGCACCCACTGTTGTAGTAGCTATGATATCTGACATTTACAATTTCTCTTTGATGCTATGAAATTAGTTTGTCTTCCTATTACTCTGAAACAACTTCAGGTGTACTGACTTCAAAGCAGAACATGCTCTTTGATAGGGCTTTTCCTTCATAAGATGCTATTTCTCCCATTCCTTGGACTCAAGGTCAATACCAGAGGCATCAGAGCTATGTGCCTGAATCTAAGAGCTGGTGGACTGTGTGTGAAGCTGTCATAGAATTTATAGGCACTGTTAGCCTCTGCAAACACAAACTGTAGGATAAAAGTAACTACTAGCAAATTTTTAAATGCAAATAGATCATAAATTACCACTAATGAGTATTATTTTATCAGTAATAGCCAACTCAAAGTACCTTCTGCAGAAAAAGTCTCTAAATTACCCATTATTTTCTTATAATCATTGTTCAAGTACATTAATTTTACTTATTTTAACAGTATAAATCTTATGGTCATGTTAACAGGAATGATTGTTTTGAGTTTTAATTAAACACCTGTTTTTGTTTAAGAACTTTGCTTATTATATTGCCTAGTGGCAATGTCTTTTTGCAGTTTTATCTAATTTTTTACATTACATTAATTTTAGTATGCTCACCAACATTTTCATTCACCTACTGTGTTCTGATGGATTCGTGGCTTAGCAGAAGCATTATCTGGGTATCCATTTTCAAATTGGGGTTGGGGTTGGGATAGTAACCAGAATTGTGGCTTCCAACCTGCAGAACAAAACAGTTTTCTCTAGTTTCCAGGTACCTTTGCGTACTTCATGACTGATATTTTGTGAAAATTAGCATTTATCCACATGTTTATTCTATCCTTTCATCTTTTTTGTTAGCTCCCTCTGCTTTCTATTCATGTCTACAAGTTTTCAGTGGGACTTACACTCTGGCCACTCCTCCTCCTCCTTCTCTTCCTCCTCCTCCTCCTCCTCCTTCTTCTTCTTCTTCTTTTGAAAAGCATGTTCTTTTATTAAAAAAGGAAGTAAAAACATTTTATGATAAAATTGAAGATTTACATGGAAAATATTTCTGATAAAATAGAAGAGATATATAGAAAAACATGTTAAAATTGACAATTTTCATGGAAAATTAAAGAGTAAAATGGTAGACATAAAAACATTGCTAAATCAATTGAAATAGGAAGTAGAAACATTTTGTGATAGAATTGAAGAATTACATGGAAAATATTTCTGATATAATTGTAGAAAAAATTAGAAAAACATGTTAAAATTAAAGATTATCATGGAAAATTTTATATAGATATAATAATGGTAGGCATAAAAGTATTTCTAAGTTGATTGAAAGTGTAATTATAAACATTTTCTGATAAAGCTGAAGATTTACTTGGAAAATATTTCTGATAAAATTGAAGAAATATATAGAAAAACATGTTAAAATTGATTATTTTATGGAAAATTATACAGATAAAATGGTAGACATAAAAAATCTTTCTAAATTAATTGAAGGTGGAATTAAAAACATTTTGTGATAAAATTAGAGATTTACATGGAAAATATTTCTGATAAAATAGAAGAAATATATAGAAAAACGTTAAAGTTGAAGATTATCACGGAAAATCATACAGATAAAATGGTAGAAATAAAAAAAACACTACTAAACTAATTGCAAGAGGAATACAAACATTTTCTGATAAAATTGAAGATTTAAATGAAAAATGTTTCTTTTAGTCTATGTCTATTTATTGGGGAATTGAGTCCATTGATGTTGAGAGATATTAAGGAATAGTGTTTGTTGCTTCCTGTTATTTTTATGTTTATGTGGTTATCTTCTTTTGGGTTTGTTGGAAGATTACTTTCTTGCTTTTTCTAGGGTGTAGTTTCCCTTCTTGTGTTGGCGTTTTCCATCTATTATCCTTTGTAGGGCTGGATTTGTGGGAAGATATTGTGTAAATTTGGTTTTATCATGGAATATCTTGGTTTCTCCATCTATGGTGATCGAGAGTTTTGCTGGGTGTAGTAGTCTGGACTGGCATTTGTGTTCTCTTAGGGTCTGTATGAGATCTGCTAAGGATCTTCTAGTTTTCATGGTCTCTGGTGAGAAGTCTGGTGTAATTATGATAGGTCTACTTTTATAAGTTACTTGCCCCTTTTCCCTTACCGTTTTTAATATTCTTTCTTTGTTTAGTGCATTTGATGTTTTGATTATTATGTGCCGGGAGGAGTTTCTGGTCTGGTCCAGTCTGTTTGGAGTTCTGTAGGCTTCTTGTATGTTCATAGACATCTCTTTCTTTAGGTTAGGAAAGTTTTCTTCTATAATTTTGTTGAAGATATTTACTGGCCCTTTAAGTTGGAAATCTTTGCTCTCTTCTATACATATATAATCCTTAGGATTGGTCTTCTCATTTTTTCCTAGATTTCCTGGATGTTTTGGGTTATAAGCTTTTTGCATTTTGCATTTTCGTTGACTGTTGAGTCAATGTTTTCTATGGTATCTTCAGCCCCGAGATTCTTTCTTCTATCTCTTGTATTCTGTTGTTGATGCTTGCATCTATGACTCCTGAATTCTTTCCAAGATTTTCTATCTCCAGGGATGTCTCACTTTGTGATTTCTTTATTGTTTCTACTTCCATTTTTAGATCCTGGATGGTTTTGTTCAGTTCCTTCACTTGTTTGTTTGTGTTTTCCCACAATTCTTTAAGGGATTTTTGTGTTTCCTCTTTAACGGCTTCTACCTGTTGACCCATTTTCTCCTGTATTTCTTTCAGGGATTTTTGTGTTTCCTCTTTAAGGGCTTTTACCTGTTGACCCATGTTCTCCTGTATTTCTTTAAGGGAGTTATTTATGTCCTTCTTGAAGTCCTCTATCAGCATCATGAGATGTGATTTTAAATCCAACTCTTGCTTTTCCGGTGTGTTGGGGTATCTGGGACTTGCTGTTGTGAGAGAACGGGGTTCTAATGTTGCCAAGTAGCCTTGGTTTCTGTTGGTAGGATTCTTGCACTTTCCTTTCTCCATCTCTGGTGTTAGTTGGTCTTGTTGTCTCTGGCTGCAGCTTGTCCCTTCTATGGGCCTGTAAGCCTGTGTCTGTACTCCTGGGAGACCAACTCTCTTCTGGCAGGGTCTGTGCACAGAAGGCTGTGGAGCCACCTGGCTCCTGGGTGCAAATGGCAGCAGGAAGACCTCTGTCCCAGCTGCTCCACCGATCTTCCACCCTGTGCACTCCCAGCTGTTCCCCTCCAGAGAGAATGTGGAGACCTCACCTCCAGGCTCAGAAGTTGAAAGCACTGCTGGGGGAATCACTTGCTCCTGGCCACACTTCTGAATCCCTCTTCTCATCTCAGAATATGAGGAGTTCTACCCTGACTCACCCTATATTGAGCAATTTTCCTCTCTGGCCTGTGAACTCTTAGAGTCAGTGCCCAAAGGAGAATTCCTCTTCTGTTTTCTAAATTACCATTGATTTCTATTGTATTCTGTCTCTCTCAACTCATTGGCTAGAATATGTTCCTACTTTTTAACTATGTATTGAATCTGTCCAGATAACAGAATCTAAAACATCTATTAACCTGCCTGAAGCTGCTTCAGCTACAGAAACAGAAAATAACAACTCAAGGAAGCCGACGGTTTCTACTATGACTTTCCAGAGAGTTCATATCTTCCAAGAGACTGAGGAGTGTAGGTCTTTTACTTATGCACTCTTCAACCAAATGCTTATTTACACTAGTGTCACACTGTAAGTGCAGCAGGCATGTTTCAGGATCTCAGTTCTACTTTCTACAGTGAGTTTTCCAATCCATCACATTCCGTGTTGTGTCCTTTTACTCAGCACATGGCATCTGGTGACTATCTGTTGCTTGAATGAAGACATAGCAAGGACGTTAGTGAGCTTATTTCTAACACAGTTCTTCCTAAACACATGAATTCTGTCTTTGACAAAGTTCTTTATCTTATAGGAATGAATATTTGACAACCTTTGAACATATGTGCTATTAGTTTTTTTCCTGATATTCTTTGGGAAAAGTACAGTGATATCATAATTGCATCAGTAATTGTCAAATATCACCTCTAAACTCTCTGTCTTCTAACATGAGAAAATAAGATAGACATACTTCTGAATAAGATCTAGGTCAACAAGGATTGATTGGAGAAAGCCTGGGAAGATGGCCAGGAAGCAATAAGCCATGTAAGTACAGACACTTGTAAATCTCAGGTTCATTAATTAGGTTATGTATAACCATGGGATTTGAAAATTGATGCTCTGTTACATAGGAAAAATAAAACTTATTATTGTTTTGTGTGTGTGTGTGTGTGTGTGAGAGAGAGAGAGAGAGAGAGAGAGAGAGAGAGAGAGAGAGAGAGCAAAAGAGAGAGAGAGAGGCAAAGCCAAAACATAGATAGAAAGACAGAGTGCATATGCATGTGTGTGTCATATAGAGGCCAGAGAGTAACGTCGAAGATAGACTTTGTGGCCAACAAGCCTCAGGGATTCTCTTATCTGCCTCCCTAGTGATAGGATTGTTTGCATGTGTTGGGACACCTAACTTTTTGCCTAGGATCTGGGATTCAAACTCAAGTACTTATACTTGTATGGCCATCTCTTCAGCCTGATATGTCATCATCTTCTCAAAAATCATTTATCTAATAGTGATGCACTACTATTTCTTAAATGTTTCTTGTAAAATACTTTAAGAAATGCATTGTTGAATAGTATTGTTATAGTGCTTTGATACAAAAATATACTATGGTGGATTATTTATGTATGTTTATAATTGAGTATAGCCATAAACACTCTTTGCAGTTACAAGGGTTTTGAACTTCTAAATGTATGACTCTGGTGGATAAGTGAGGAAACAATTCACTCATATATTGTTTCTGATTCTTTTTTTTTTTTTTTCATTTACATTCCAAATCACTTTCCCTTTCCCGTTTCCTCCCTCCCCGAAAGTCCCATAAGCCCCCTTCCCTCCCTCTTTTCTCCATTCAACCCCCTCTCGTTACTCTGTCCTGGTGTTCCCCTACATCCAGTCTTTCCAGGACCAGGGGTCTCTCCTACCATCTTTTTAGAAATCTATTGATATGCGAATTGTGTCTAGGGTATTCCGAGTTTCTGGGTTAATATCTCCTTATCAGTGACTGCATACCATATGTGTTCTTTTGTGATTGGGTTACCTCACTAAGGATGATATTTTCAAGTTCTGACCATTTGCCTAGGAATTTCGTGAATTCATTGTTTTTAATTGCAGAGTAGTATTCCATTGTGTAGATATACCACATCTTCTGAATCCATTCCTCCGTTGAGGGACATCTGGGTTCTTAGACTTCAAAGCTTGCTCCTTGCATGAGATGATCACATCTGAGAGAAGATGTGAAAGTTAGTTGCTGCTAAGTTAACTCTTTCTCTATCCCAAACACGAGTTTTGTTTGTTCAGCTACATGTAGCCATGTGTTTACTTCACAGAATAGAGTTGAGTATTATTTACTGTTAAACTTGAGATTTTATTTGTTAATTCATTTCAGTAGCATATACACAATGAGTTAAGAATGTGTGGTTAAATTTTGAGATATAAACATTTTTAATAACAATCAGAAATTCAGTCATGACTAAAAGAACAAGTTTCAAGGTCATTGCTCAAAGCTTCTTTCCCTAAAAACACGTTTTGGTTTTGTTTTGTCTATTATATTTTGTCTGAAGAAAAGTATTCAATGACATCCTTATCATTGTATCAATGTAATATCCTTAGAAGATATTACATTGTTGCAAAGGAACAGTAGTCATGATGAGAATGAGACAAATTACACAAAGCAACAACTTGAGATGACAAGGCATATTCAGGAATGAAACTTTTTGCTAGTAAAGTTAAAAAAGTAAAATAAAACCTCTAACACTTTCTGAAGACAAAGGAAAATAGAGATAATGATGTTGCTAAGATATGAAAATCTTTGTTCAGTTGTTTCAGAGTTTCCTTTGGCTTATTACTGTCTCATAATCACAAATTATGCCTTTTGAATTTTACAAGAGTTTTGTATCTTAATCATGCATATAAAATTAACTGTATAACATGGAGTAATTGCTTAGTTTACGTGTACAGTGAAATGTATTCATTATGTGCTTGATATGCTAATTTCACAAAAGTACAGTAATCCAATGTGAGAAAATTTGATTTCTAATTTTTCTAATAATAGCTACATAAAATAAATTAGTTGCATGATTGATCTCATTTATTTGGCATATTTTGGATGAAATGGATAGCTATATATTACTGTTTTAAGTGATCCATTGATGAAATCAGTAAGATAAATAATATGTCATCTTGGCTTAAATATAGCTCTAAGTAGCTTTATATTATTGTGTTTTTGTGCAGCTTTATTTATTTATTGAACAAATACATTTATTTCCAAAGACAATTACTTCTTTTTCTCATTTTTAAAATCTGAAAACAATAGTAGATTTTTCTGGGTAAAACCAAATTTTTATGTGTCCAATGTTCAATTTTCAGATGTTTCTCACAGATATTATTTCTAAAACACACTTGTTTTTTGAGGAACTGGAATGTTTTGACTTACGTAGTTAAGTTGTAAGACACTGTCCAAAAGGAATGTCAGAATTCCAGTTCTGATAGGCTGTAGCAGGAAGACCCAAAATGGTTCTCTTGAAGTTGTGATCTTAATAAAGCATTGAATGGTCACTACATTAGGAACTTGTCAGGACTTTATTGGTAATAGTTCTCCAGAGAGATAGGACTAGCCTTTCTCTCTCTCTCTCTCTCTCTCTCTCTCTCTCTCTCTCTCTCTCTCTCTCTCTCTCTCTCTCTCTCTCTCTCTCTCTCTCTCTGTGTGTGTGTGTGTGTGTGTGTGTACTATGATATATCATGCCACATATTTTAATATTTATAATGCTTATATTCTACTGTTTGTCAATATCCTCTTTCCTAGAATCTGAGGTGGTTTATTTTGATGGACAAAGTTCTCTGCTCTACAAATTTGATAACAGAGTCATAAGACCAATAAGAGAGGTTATTTCTTTGAAATTTAAAGCCATGCAGAACAGCGGGATTATATTCCATGGAAAAGGACACCATGGGACTCACATCGTTTTGGAATTAATCAAAGGAAAGCTTGTCGTTTATCTCAGTTCAGGTAAAAAGAACTTGTAGTTAAACAATCTATTTAAACATACATCTGTTGATACTTGATCTTTTTAGCTAGGTAAAGGAACCATGTAATTTATCATTCAAGCCAGAATGCCTTTGAGAAATAAAGGAAACGCTGCTCTGATTATTCTGGAATGATGAATACAAAGTAAAGACATCAAAGGGAAGTGTAAATGCAAGTTTCATAGAACTGCTAATAAATGCATATAGCATATATATACATCCAATATAAGATGCACATAAACCCTGAGATAGTCTTGATGATAACGTTTCAGCAAAGAAAAATGTGAATGCCATAAATAATAAAGTAATAAATAAATCATCAGGTTAAAGAGATGGTTCTGTTGTTAAGAATACTGCTCTTTCAGATATTCTAAGTTTGGTTTACAGCATCCATATCAGACAGCTCACAAGTGCCTATAATTCTAGGGAATCCTACTTCCCCTTCTGGCCTCCAAAGGCATTCATACATACATATACCCCCACACAGATGCAAACACATGCACATAATTAAAGTTAAACAAATCACAATGCATGTAAAGATTTTATGTTCAAGAGGAAAAGAAAGTCAGATGGTCTTTATTTAGGATGGAAGGATGGATATAAATTACTGCGCTGATTTTTCTAAAAGGAAGTGTGATTTTTAAAGAACTAACTCAGTGTTTTGTTTTTCCTTTTTAAGGCAATGGAAACCTGCCCCCTTTTAATTCTATCATGAACTTCACCCTAGGCAGCCTTCTGGATGACTGGCACTGGCACTCTGTGCTCATTGAGCTCCAAAATGTGCATGCGAACTTCACCCTGGACAAATACATGCATCATGTCCATGTGAACAAGGAATCCAGTTACTTGGATCTCAATTTTGAGGTTGTTAGACATTGTATAATTTAGCTGAAATTATAATCTGGAAATATGCATCTTATACAGAAATACCATTTTGTAGTAATTCAAAGAGACAAATGCTTACACATAAACAATCTCTTAACTTTTAAAAGGGTTTAACTTTTTGTCCAGTTTTCTCCAGTATGTATCTAAATCACACTGCTAAATAACATGAATCTTTCCAGTTCTTCACAAGACAGTGTCAAAGGGGTCATAACACACCAAGAAAACTGTGATATCTATTAGGCACAAATGGTTTTGCCGTGTAACATTTCCAGAAGACCCAGTCCTTTAGCATATTAACTTTGGTTACCTTTACTTACTTGTCATGGCAAGAGAGTACTCAGTGCAATGACTGTATTTTATGGACCTCAAGCCAAATCTTACATTTTAATAATTATCAATTAAAGCTAGATGAGGTGTTACAATCTGTAATCTAAACCCTTGGGAAACAAAGGCTGGCATATCTCTACAAGTTCAAAGCCAGACCAATCTATACAGTGAACTCCTAAGAAACTGACCATTAAGTTCACCAAGCCCCAATTATTTCCTAGGTGAGAAAAAGTCACTTCCTTTAAGTTTACATGCAAATGTAATCAGAAATTAGGCTGTCAAACACATCATGATAACAGGATACATCATGTAAAACAAGCAAACAAGAAAATCTATAGTGAGACAAATAGATGCATAAGAGCAACATCTGTTCATCAAAAATGGTTAAAAAGATCATCACAAGATCACTAAACAATGTTATTTATTCGCTGTTTTTCTTTCTAAGATCAGCTTTGGAGAAATTCTGATGCCTGGAGGGCATTTCCTGACATTCCCACATAAAAATTTTCATGGATGTTTAGAAAATATTTATTATAATGGAGTCAATATTATTAAATTAGCCAAGAAACATGAATCACAAATCCTAATTAAGGTAAGAGATTATAAAAGGGAAGAAGAGAAAAGGAATTATTATACATTTTTGCACTTAAGAATTGTTCTTAGCTGGGGAGATTGCTCAATGGGTAAAGTCTGTTATGCAAGCATGAGGATCAGAGTCAGATTCCTAGCACCTCGGCAAAATTTGAGTGTGGTGGTTCATGCCTATAACTCTAGCATAGAGGCACTGAGACAAGTCAATTCAGGAGCTCACTGTCCAGGAGGCTAGTCAAAATGGCTACATCCAGGTTCAGTCATAGATCCTGGCTTAAAAAGTAAGGTGGAAATGTGATTGAGGGAGAAATTATAATACTGGCCTCTGGCATCCACATGCACTCCAGATTAGTGCACCCATACATACATGTACATGTGGTGTGTGTGTGTGTGTGTGTGTGTGTGTGTGTGTGTATGTGTGTGTGTGTGAGAGAGAGAGAGAGACAGACAGACAGACAGAGACACAGAGAGACAGACAGCGAGACAGAGACACACACACACAGAGAGAGAGACAGAGAGAGAGAGACAGAGACACAGACACAGAGAGACAGAGAGAGAGAGAGAGAGAGAGAGAGAGAGAGAGAGAGAGAGAGAGACAGACACAGACACAGACAGAGAGACAGACAGAGAGACAGAGAGAGAGAGAGAGTTATAGTTAGGAATTCCATTGCCTGTAAAGAAACAACATGACCAAAAGGTTTATTTGGTTTGCACTTCAGTATCACTGTTCATCATCAGAGGAAGTCAGGTAGGAACCTGGAGGCAGACGCTGATGTAGAGGCCATAGTGCGTCTTGAGTATTAGCTTGCTGTGGCTCACGTAGCCTGATTTCTTATAGAATCCAGGACTACCAGGCCAAGGGTGGCCCCATGCAAAATGGTCTGAACCCTTCCACATCAATCACTAATTAAGAAAATGGTTTGAAGCCCAATCTTATGGAGGCATTTTCTCAACTAAGGCTCCCTTCTCTCAGATGAATCTAACTTGTTGACATAAAAGGAGTCAGTACAGGGAGACTGATTCTTTTTAGGGCGTTGTTTAATACAAAACTTTTTTAAAAAAAAATCAGTTCATATTTTAAATATTTGCCGTGTATTATAACAATTTTATCATGTTTAAAAATTAGAAAGTGGGGCTAGACAGATTTCTCAGTGGTTAATATCACATACTGCTCTTGCAGAAGACCCAAACTTTGTCTCCAGCACCCATGTTGGATGGCCTAGAGCCAGCCACCTGTAACTTCAACACCAAAGGATTAATGCCTCTTGCCTCCACAGGCACATCTTCTCATGTGTACACACACACACACACACACACACACACACACACACACACACACACACGTATATATGTATGTATGTATATATATATATACATAATACAAGTATATACATTTAACTAAATAAAATAAATCTTTAAACAGGGAGAAAGAGAGAAAAATAATTAGGAGAATATTTGTTTCATGAAACTCAATTGTTTCATTTTAATATGAATTAAAATATCCTATTTTTGATGTAGAATAGAATTTGCATGTCTTCTATGTTTGGGGAATTTTTATTCTCAGGAGCCTAATTATTTTACAATGAAAATCCCTAACGGCCCATTCCCTAATCTACTGGAAATGCTTCCACATACTAGATTAACAAAATTCTCTACATGCTTTAAATTTTAAAAATATCTGAGTTTCAAGTTATGGGTAAAGCTTGTTCTTATTATCAACAAATATTAAAACCACAGTGTACTTTTTAAGTGCTTTATTTCCTGTCACATGCTACTATGCACTGGTATATGGGTTATAGGACAAAACTCTGAATATATCTCTGGCTGTAGGCCATAAGATAAATATATCATTTGGGAGAGTATATGATAAGAGTTAGAATAACCACGGAGTCCATGAAACTTCCAATGTGAATGGGGAAAATAAATAAAAAGATAAGCCTGAAACTTACTATGAATACTACTAGCAATGTATTAAGATAATCCAAATGATGAACACCATTGAGATGCATGAAAGGTTATACATTAAGGGAAATTGAGTAAGTAAGAAAACAAGGAAAGAATGATAAAACTCCACAGACAGTAGATACATAGGCCAAGATTAAAAGTAACTAAAGGGCCAGCAAGATGACTCAGCTGATAAAGACATCTGTTATACAAGCATGAGTTTGATCCTGCAACCTATATGGCAAGAGTGAGCTAACTCCTTCAGGTTGTTTCCTGATTTCTACACACATACCACCAGGGCACATTTGACCACATATACATACACAACTAAATAGTAAAATAAGTAAATAAAAATTTAAAGTGAATAAAGAGGCTGGTAGATGTCTCAGTAACAATGTTTGCCACAGAGGCATGAGGACCAGTCTAGCTAACTTAGTGAGTTTTTGTTTCAGTTAGAGAACCATATTTTTTAAAAAAAAATCAGTAGAGAACAATTAAGAGAGTGTTGACCTCTGGCCTCTATATACGCAATAACACTATAAACTTGACAGATGATAGATATATGATAGATTGATGATGATGATGATGATAATGATGATGATAAAGATAGATAGATAGATAATAGATAGATAGATAATAGATAGATAGATGATACATAGATAGAAGAGAGAAGTATGATAAATATAGAGATGATAGGTAGCCTTGAATAAATGAGAGAGAGGTAAAGAGAGATGGTAGAAAGATTACATATAGAGAATGATAAATATAGATGTGAAAATAGCAGAGAGATAGATAGATGATAGATAGATAGATGATAGATAGATAGATAGATAGATAGATAGATAGATAGATAGATAGATAGATAGATAGATAGATAGATAGATAAAGGGAAGAGATAGACAGATCTCTCATCTACCCAAAGTTCCTGTCCTGGAAAAACTGAAATATAACGTGTTTGCTGAATGAAGGGAAAAAGAAAACAAGTTAGTGATGTTAGGTTTCCTGGAAATACTGTTCTCAGAAACTACCCACAATGAAACATTTGGCCATTGGGAATCCATGTTCCTCATGCAACACTTGATGAATCTGAATCCATTTTTTTTTATTTTCAATCTTTGGTGAAAAGAAGAACCTTTCCTATTCCTTAACATCTCTATCCTATCCTAGAGTATTTTCACCAAAGGAAACGGGCTATAAAAACAAAAGGGGAAAATAAGAACCATCTCTATAAAAAATGTTCTATTATTCAGAATTATTGACGGATTGATTGATAATGTTATTGATTATAGACAATCAGGAGAACTACAATTATCTTAATATTTCATCAGTCCTTAATATCACTGAGAAAATAGTGATTTACTAAATACATTGTATATAGAAGTATGAGTTTTACATGAAAGCAGACAAAAGAGAATTCTTTCCAAGTTGCAAAAGAGACTATAAATGCTAGGTATAAGAATTCTAGTCTGAGAATTATCCATTTTCATGTATTCATTATGAAAATAGGAAGACAGTTACTTCAATATTTAAAAGAAAAACATTTCACAATTTGGCAAAATGAGTTACTAGAATTGATTTATTCAATGAGTTATCATTCATCCAATGATCATGTTTATTATGGCAGACAACTACTCAGTTGAACAATGAGACTAACATACCACAATTGTGTGTCCACCACAACTAAGATCCAGTGAATGAGAACAAGATCCATGGTTTTATGAAGTCAAAGAAAAATAAGTGGGCAGATCCTGGATTTGACAAAATGCAATGTATTGGGAGATATGTTGACATAAAGATGGTTATGGGTGGGGGTAAGACTCAAGTTTCACTTGATTCAGAAAGAGAAGGTCATATACTGGTTAGAACAGAGTTATCTTATCCCTGTTAGAATATACTTTATTAATCTTAATGTAGTATCAAAGAAACAGGCACACTCTGAACATCAATGCTGTGCTGTACAGCTCTGTACACAGTTGTATGTGTACTACTGTAATAACTTTGTGTATGTATAGCTTGCTGGGAGTTATTCAGGGTTACTCTGGACTCATAACTGTTATAACTCAAGATGGCTGCAATCATTTCAAACTCAATTCATACAGTCAAGATACCTAAAACTAATTTAAAAGATTAAAAATTAAGGGTCAAATGATTAAATTTATACCATGAAAAAGTGCCTCTTACTTTTAATCTTTTCACATTTAATTGATTATAGCAAATGTTTTCTTACAATAATTTTTCATAACAGTTTAAAGTATGCTATGTTTACTCTGTGTGTGTGTGTGTGTGTGTGTGTGTGTGTGTGTGTGTGTACAACTTGAAAGAAGTGATTCTATTCCCCATGTCCCAGAGATTGAACTCAGGTAAGTGTACTTATTGATAAACGCCTTTAATCACTGAGCCATCTCACCATCCCACAACAGGATTAAAAATCCCAAAAAGCTAAGAATGAATTTTCTTATACTTATGCATATGAAAAATTATAATAATTATAATATACACTAAGGAATATTTTAAATTGAAAACTCATCTAATATTAGTCACTGAAGCACATCAGGACAAATTTTTTTATAGAGAATTCTGTCTTTAAAAGGACTTTAAGTTTTGGATCTTGCCTTTATCTTGAAGAGACAGAAAATTAATGAAACCATGTCCCAAATATACCTCTGGACATTAGGATTTAATTGGTCTAGTTGAGGATTTTAGCTGTCTGCTGGTAACTCAACTGTTCAGCATGGTTGAACCATTATCCTAACCCTAGCTTATCTATCTTAGTAATGATTTTTCTCTAAAGTCATATTTTGTCTATTGGTAGAAACAATTCAAAGAACCCACTTAAAATCAGAACTGCTGAAGTTTTTATTCTGGAATGGAAATTCATAGTATGAGTAAATACCAAAGTAGTATCCTTTTTTTTTTCACCTAAAACTAAAACCAAAAGCAAATATACAAGCAAATATATAGCCCATGCTACCTAGATATTAAAAGATGCTAAAAAGCTACTACGTTAGAATCAGCATGTGGTTGGATAGAACACTCCTCCACTGCTGGTGGGATTGCAAGCTGGTACAACCAATCTGGAAAGCAGCCTGGCGGCTCCTCAGAAAACTGGGCATGACACTCCCAGAGTATCCTGTTATACCACTCCTGGGCATATACCCAGAGGCTTCCCCAGCATGCAATAAGGACACATGCTCCACTATGTTCATAGCCTTATTTATAATAGCCAGAAACTGGAAAGAACCCAGATGTCACTCAATGAAGGAATGGATTCAGAAGATGTGGTATATTTACACAATAGAATACTACTCTGCAATTAAAAACAATGAATTCACGAAATTCTTAGGCAAATGGTCAGAACTTGAAAATATCATCCTTAGTGAGGTAACCCAATTCCAAAAGAACACACATGGTATGCAGTCACTGATAAGGGGATATTAACCCAGAAACTCGGAATACCCAAGACATAATTCACATATCAATTGATTTCCAAGAAGATGGAAGGAGAGACCCCTGGTCCTGGAAAGACTGGATGTAGGGGAACGCCAGGACAGAGAAGCGAGAGGGGGTTGAATGGGGGAAAGAGGGAGGGAAGGGGGCTTATGGGACTTTCGGGGAGGGAGGAAACGGGAAAGGGGAAATCATTGGGAATGTAAATTAAAAAAATATAGAAAAAAAAAGAAATAGAGTGAAGAAAGTAGAGATCCCAGAAAGGTCCCGGTGTATGTGCAAATCATCAGAAAAATTCCAAACACTAAAAAAAAATGTAATAGAAATTTTCAATAAGTGTTGCTAAAGATTTAATGAGCCCTTTCATTAGTGGCAGGCCCAATAAAGCAGTGGATCTAGTGTAGAACAGATTCTGGGGAATGCAATTTAAAGAACAAACACTACTTAGAAGGATAGTCTGAGTGAGATGTCCTGTTCCTCGTTAGAGCCTCAAGCCTAGTAGAGAGACTGGAAAAAACAAACAAACAAACAAACAAAACACCAGAGCAAACTCTTGCTGAATTAGCACATATTGAATGCCTTTGCAATCCTGACAATTAGAAATTGAAGAATTAACACCCCCCCCCCAAAAAAGCTAGCATAGAAGAATCTGTGTACATCTTTACCAACTCTATCTTTAATGGGGCAGAATCACTAATAAAAGGCTCTTTACCTGTGCTTTTGTTTTATTTATAGGGAAATGTATCCTTCACATGCCCACAACCACAGACAATTCCAGTGACTTTTTTGAGTTCTGGAAGTTACCTGGCTTTGCCAAGCAGTTTAAGGGAAGATAAAATGTCCCTCGCTTTTCAGCTTCGAACGTGGAACAAGGCAGGGCGTGTGTTTTTTAGCCAACTGGGGCATGGTTCAGGAAGTTTGGTCCTGTTTCTTAAGAATGGAAAACTCATACTGAGCCTCTCTGAGTCTGGTCAACCCTTGAAGAACATCACAACAGGTAATATATATACCTAAACCTCACAAACACCCAAGAGAACTTAGAGTCATTCTGTAGGATCAGTAAAGGATGGAATAAGATACTTCTTTTGGAAGACATGGGTTTTATCTCTCCTCTTCAGACTACTCAAAACTATTTATATGTATGACATGCAACCAATAGTGATCTTTTGATCCAAAATGTTAAGATACAAAAATAAAAAATGCACATTTCTGCAGATAAAATCCCAATATACTTAAAGATGTATGTAATATCCTTTGGCTCTGTTTTCTGACTAACCCAACCTCCATCCAGAAGATATACATAGGAACTTAATAAATTAGGCAAAACATAGAGACACCCACTTTTCTTCTTGCTTCTTAAGTTCTTCCCTTGTCTTGCTTATTTTGGTGGGGAGATACTCTGTAACACAGTAGATGATAGGTAACCATCATTTTGTCCTGAAAGGTGCCAACACAGTATAAGAAGATTTGTTCTTTTACTGATTGGTATTTGATTCATTTCTTCAGTCAGCCTGTGTATTACTTAGAGTTCTCTAGTGGAACAGAACCAATATATGTATGTATTATAAAAAGAATTTTATTGGAATGACTGAAATGATAGAAGGTTAGATCATCCAAAAATGCCTTATGTACCCTGGAGAAGCAGAAAACAGGTAGGTCTTCTGTCTAAGAAACTGAAAGTGTCCACAATTCCTGACATGAAAGCACAGAAGCTTCCTGGAGGGTTGCTGACACTGAGTCCATGCTGAAAGGTGAAAGAATCAGTAGCCTGATGTAGAAGGACAAGGGCAGCAAGAAACAGAACCACTCATTCAGCAAGAATGGTACTCAACCGTGTGGACTAGCTTCCTCATTTTCCATCTTTCTATGTTTACTTTCAGCTCACTAATCATGTCACCCACATTCACAGAGTCTCCCACCAGTGTCTTACATGTCAGTCATCTCCAGAAATGACCCCAAAGGCATAACAAGAGGTTCATGTCACCGTTTATAGGCATCTCTCAAGCTAGTCAAGTTGACAACTGTTGTAGGTTTTTTTCTTGTTGTATTTTTGGTGTCATATAACGCTGAGCAAGTATTTTCTGCAGTATGGTTTAAACAGTAACTATAATTAAAACTAATAAAATATCTTAAATCAACTAATGCTTTGCTTTAGTTCATAGCTTTGTGAGGGTGATATTTTGCCTCTGAATGTAAAATGCAGTAGTTCTTGGCAAAAGATCATATGAAAACAAGTTTAAAATATTATTTATGCTATAAACCATGTCTTAATTCACTTAATAATTTCTAATTTAAATGTTTGTGAATTCTACTGAATCTGATTTTCTTTAGTATAAATTATAGGAGTGGACTGGAGAAATGCCTCAGCTGTAAAAAGTTCTTGCTATTTCTCCAGAGGACTGAAGTTTGTCTCTCAACACTCATGAGAAAGGGTTTAAAATTGCCTGTAACTCCAGCCTCTGGCCTCTACAACCTTCACACAGGGAGCAGACACACACATACACACACACACACACACACAATCTTAAAAAATAAATGAAAGAATAAAAATATTTTAAGTAACTAAGTCAGACCTATCATTGTAATGTGTTCATTCAGACTTGAGCATATATTATTATTTTATACATGAATAGGCCTTTTTAATTAATGACTAAATGAGTAAGATGTCACAATCAGTTAAAAGAAGAACTCGAGGTATCATGCATATTGAAAGATAAATAATGCAAAAATGAATTTATTGACAGATATAAATCAGTTCCACAACCAATTGTATCTTATAGGCCTAATAATTTGCATTTGTATGGACAAAAAAATTAATCTTTGCCTAGCTGCCAGTTTCCTATAATTGACAGCTATGAATTAGCTGGCATGGTGAAAGTCACAATGCTTGCCTGAACGCCACCTCCCTCATGGGAAGCTCAGTGATCTTTTTCCCTCATTCAAAACCCATCACATTTGCCTTTGGCTCAGTTTACAAATTCATTCCTCTAACTCTTTAAAATAATTTCTTTTTGATAGATTAAGTGAAACCAGTAAATTTTCCATTTGAGGTCTAAACTAATTTGCATTTTAAATTCCACTGGTAAGGACTTTTGACATATATATATATATATATATATATATATATATATATATACACATATATTTCACACACACACACACACACACATATGAATAATTAATTTTAAGGTGAGGCTCTAAGCACATAATCAGCATTTACTGCAGGGAATTCTTTAGAGGAGGTAATGTTTTCTCTGTGTGTTGTCATAATAAATGGATTCATTTCATTACAGAAAATGGTGAATTTGTTTTCCTCAGTAATATATCTACACATAAATCATGCTCTTCTCTGACTTATTCAGTGATCTGAATAAGTGGTTACACTTTTCAAAATTTAGATGTCTGTAACTAGTTATTTTTCTAGGTGCCGTACTGAACGATGGACTGTGGCACTCAATTTCCTTGTCTGCTAAGGGTAGCTATCTAAGCCTCATGGTAGATGGAGACTCCTCTGCTCAGATCCTAATGTCTGTGGGAATTCATTTGGGTGACACTTACTATTTTGGAGGTAAGTGAAGGAAATTCAACCACATTGACAGACAGTGGGTCCAAATGATCTCCACGGCCTTTCATCACAGACCTGTGATAAAATATATATATTTAATTATAATGTTCATTTAAATCAATTAATACTAAGAAATAAATAATTTCTTTCCTCAAATAAACATATTTGGGTTTTTTAAGAACACAGAACATTGTGTTTTCTCAAACAAGAAGAAATAACTTCAGAAAGTATATTTTGCTATTTCAATACTTCTTAATTCCACTTAATATTTAAGAAAACTACATTGTAGCTCACATGGAATTTCACAATTTCAATTGCTATAATAAAATCCAAGAGCAGATAATGCTACTCCTCTAAAAGCTATATGGTAAAACAAATCATATTGTGTTGGGGGTTGGTCTGGTGCTCCTATGTATTCAAATACTAAATTCTGTACCCCAAGATTTGACTGCTCCAAGATAAGCAAATTCTCACATATGCCAGCCTTTGTTGTCTAAACCTTGCTCCCAATTTAAAACTATTGGTTAAATAAAACTGGTAACAGCCAATTACTGGTGAGAATAGAAGGAAGGCATCAGGGTTGAGTTACCAGGTTGGTGGGGGTGGGGTGAGTAGGTAGGGACTACAGGAGAAGAAGAAGAAAGAATGAAGGAGGAAGGAGACAGGTGAACAGGAGGTCTCCATTAGATATGATGAACCAGGAGCATGTACCCTGAGGACAGGCTGGTAAAGCAGAAATAACCCAGGAAGACACAAACAGCAAGTACTTGGTTAATGCATCTGGGAAGTAGACAGTTTAACAAATTAGAAATATAGATTTAGGGGTAATCTCCCAGCAATTATGCAAAAGCTAAATAAATAAATCATGGTCTGAGTCTCATTCATTTGTAAGCAAGGCAAAGATAGGTGTAATTCAGTTTATTTAACAATAAATTGTTATCTTACATGGAAAAAGGCATTGTCTTGTATACAATCATTGTCACAACATAATTCTGCCTGTCTATGAGCATGGAAAGTGCCTTTTCTTTTCTACTGATGTTTTCTCTAATTTCTCTAATTTCTTTTCCACATTTGAAAGGGAATGCTTTCAGTTTTTCCATTTTTATTGAAATATTCAGACCCTTGATTTAGATCAGTGGTTCTCAGTCTGTGCGTTGTGAATCTTTGGGAGTCAAATGCCCTTTCACATGACTCACATACCAGATATCCTGTATATCAGATATTTGTATTACAATTCATAACTTACAAAATAATTTTATGGTTGGGAGTCACCACAACATGAGGAACTGTATTAAAGGGCTGCAGCATTAGGAAGGTTGAGAACCTCTGATTTAAATAGACATCTCATGTTATTCTGTTATCTTTGAAGTGAAAGCCATTTAAAAATGGTTAGTTTTGCTTTACTTGATATAGTAGTTATTTTTACCCATTTCCTTACTTGGCACTATAATGAATTAAAGTGCTACCATTAATAGAATGTCACAACATTCTCAGGCCACCAGATTTCTGTATTTTGGAACTTAGTGTGATAATGTTGCTTAATTTAAATTACTCATAATGTTGTGTGTGTGTGTGTGTGTGTGTGCATGTGCGTGTGCGTGTGCGTGTGCGTGTGTGTGTGTGTGTGTGTGTGTGTACATTCATGTGTTCACATGTTACTACAGGTTGGGCCTAAGACCTGCTTTACCGCTGAGTTACAGCCCCAAACTTCTTTTTACTTTTACTTTAAAACAGTTCCTCATGAAGTTGTTTAAGCTGGCCTTTAACTCACTGCACATCTTAGGTAGAATTTGTGATTAGGCTCCTGAATAACTGGGATTACAGGTTTGTGAAACCAGATGCGACCTGTTGCTCATGCTTCTTATACAAGTGTTGCACTTCCAAAAACCCATATAATAAAAGGAAACTGTGTCACAAGCACTGGCATTTGTAACTCAGCTGAAAATAACTTGAAGGGTATAATAAGACTTAATATTTTACTTATAATATCAGAAATAGCCAAGTATCTGTTTTATTCCTTTATATTCACAGAAGATTCAACACTACTGATTTTTATTTATCACCATGTATTGTAACTATGTGGTGGCTCCTAGTATTTTTGGTGTTAAAATAAAATATAACCTTTGGTTAAAATATGATTAAAGAACTTAATTTTTAAAATTATTAGAAAAGCCAATGTAATTATTTCTATCAAGTCAGAACACAAAATGTTTTAAAACAATCTCAAATGCGCATATATGATAACATAAAACATGAATGGATATTTCACATGTTTTTGATAAATTAGAGTACCCAGCTGCATTTTGTAGCTAGTATGATTCAAGAACTCGGCATCTCTTAAATTAAGTGTAGCCTCTGATTTAAACTATTCTAATTTTATCTCCATTTTTATTTCTTTCATGTATACAAAATAATGATAACATGTATTAATACATTTTAAAAAGAAGTCAAACTTCACTTGGATTTGCAACAATGAAGACTATAAAAATTGTTAATTTTATTTTTTATCTTAATTTTATTCCAGTTTTTAAAATTCTCAGTTCTAGCTACTATCTTAACCTTTGATCTGTTCTAGCTTGTATTCTTAGATTAGTCCCTCTTCTGATGAGGGCTCTCATTGTGTCAGGTCAAGTCAAAGTTCATTTCCCAAGTGTGTCCCAAAGCAGAAGCTTTCAGTCCTCATGGAACAAACCATTGTCATAGTCCTTGATTTTCTCCTGTCTTTGTGCTTGCTCTCAGGTTGTCCCAACAGCTCTAGCTCTGGATGTGAACATTCTTTTGGAGGCTTCCAGGGCTGCCTGAGGCTCATCTCTGTTGGTGGCAAAGTGGTGGATCCTATTGCAGTACAGCAGGGAGTGCTAGGCAGCTTCAGTGACCTCCAGATAGACTCCTGTGGCATCATAGACCGGTAAGAGCCTTGCTAGGTTGTTTTAGCATACCTCTCTTCAAAGTTTAAAACTGGAAATAGCATAGTCACATTTACAATGGAGATTAGAAAGACTCTTTTAAATATCTGTTGTGTTAATATTTTTTCAAAAGACAGTACTTTATCAGAAAGCATATTTCATGGGGCTGTAATGATGGCTCAGCTGTTACGAGTTCATACTGGTCTTACAGAGAATCTGAGTTCAGTTCCCAGCACCCTTGTCTGGTAGCACACAACCACCTTTAACTACAGATACAGATAGATGCACTTGTGTACCATATATTCACCCAGACACATACATACAAATAAAATCTATTTTTAATATATTGGGCTGGAAGATGCAGCAGTTAAGACCATTGGCTGCTCTTCCATAGAACCTGAATTCAACTCCCAGCATTCACATGTCAACTCATAACCATCTGTAACTCCAGTTCTAGTTCTGGTACCTTCTCCTGGCTCCTGAGGGCATCAGGCATTCATATGGAATATAGATATAAATGCAGGCAAAATACACATACACATAAAATATTTAAAAGGTTTTTTTTTTAAGGCGATACATCCTTTTTTTTAAATTTTAACTCAAAATAGTCTCAGGGTCATAGTTACAAGCCTGATCATTGTATCTCTGCACTAGCAATTCATAACACTATGAAGTGGAAGAATTAAAAAGACTGCTTTCTTTCAATTTCAGTACCAGACAAAACTGTCTCTTCTGCAGAATAAATATAAACTCTCAAGAAGTTTGAGCCACAGAAATGAATAAACCCCTGTTTATAGTAACAGACTTAGAGGAAGAATAGAGAAGACATGAAAAATATTTGAGGTTTTAAAAATTAGGACTAGGAGATAGCTCAGTGAGTAAAGCACTTGTCAGTCAAATGTGAGGACCTGAGTTCAGATCCCCAGAACCTACATAAATTAAAAAAACAGAGTGCACATCTGTAGCCCCAGTGTTCCTATGGCAAGATGCAAGGCAGAAACAAGATAATCTCTTGAAGCTCACGGGCCAGTTTGCCTGTCATTTGCAGGGATGAACAAAGACCCTGTCTCAAACAAGATAGAAGATGAGAACAAACATGTTATATCCTCTGTCATTCACATGTATGTAGCAATTATTATTATATGTCAACCAAAATAAGCCAAAAATAAAGATTAACTTGATACTGCTAAATTTTTTTTTGTTTGTTTTTTCGAGACAGGGTTTATCTGTGTAGCCCTGGCTGTCCTGGAACTCACTTTGTAGACCAGGCTGGCCTCGAACTCAGAAATCCTCCTGCCTCCGCCTCCCAAGTGCTGGGATTAAAGGCGTGCGCCACCACCGCCCGGCTCCTATGCTAAAATTTTTAAATGTTATAGCTGCAAATAGGACCTCCATGGAGAAAAGTTAATTTTACTACTTTAAACATCAACTGTGCAATTGCCAGCTAATCAAGTTTTGGTTTATAATCATTTCTGGTGATGTATTAAAAGATCATAATTCCTACCAAATGAAAAAAATTCACCCATAGGAACGTAATTTGGCATAAAATATTTTTCCCTGCGAGTGTTGGGGTTTATTTTTGTAAAACAACAACAGCAACAACAACAATAATAATAATAATAATTTATTAATTTGAAGATGAAGGTGCATTGTACAGGAAGTTGCTCCAGTTGCTTTCACAATTGCCTGTGAAATTAGAATTCTTGAAATAGACTCAAGACTGCGTCCACTGGAAAACTCCAGACTCTGGTCACAGGGAAGTGTGCTGGAAAAGGCTCTAGTCACTGGCTAAGCAGTGCACCTGCTTGACAGGCAATGTGCAGCCCAACTCAGCCATCAGTGCAGCTCATAGGAGCTGTCTGACAGGCATGAACGTAAATGATGAAAGTTGTCAGCTAGCAAAGATATGTGTGTGATATATTTCCCCTTGTAAGTTATTGTTTAGATATCTTGCTAATGACTCGCAAGACATGATTTGTTTACATCCAGAAGACTCTGGAAGTATCAGGTACCTCTCACTTTGTTCTTTCTTTTCCTGGTTGTTTGACTATTCAGCATTCCTAGTGATTCTTTTAAATTTTAGAGTAGATTTTCCCAAGTTTGTAAAAAAAAAAAAAGTCATTGAGATTTTGAGAAAAGTTGTACTGAATGTAGAGGTAGATCTGAGTAGTTCTGACATCTTAGCAACATTATCTCTTTAAAATTAATTGCTTACTCTGAAAGTAAAGGAGGTAAAAAAATATTCACTATTTCTCAAAGCACATTGCTATAATACAGAAAACTTCCCTGTCCATTCTCTTCTCCTCTCCTGCAACTCCTTTCTTTAAAAATGTCCACAATTACTAAATTGAGCTTTAATGAGTTTTATTTTATATATGAAATAAATTTTGCTAGACACATAATGTTAGTATTTTGATATTAGGGATGAAAAATAAGGTGTGTTTCAAATTAAGCTGTCATATGCAACAAAATTCACTACCTAAAATTATTGTTATTAATAGAAACCTTGATGGTAGACTCAGTGCTCACTGATCATGTTGAATTTTCTGTATATGCTACAAATCCATTTTTAACTTTTTTATTTATTCTTCTCTCATATATTATATCCCAACTGCAGTTTCCTCTTGCTCCTTTCCTCCCAGTCCCCTACACACACCCCTTTTAGCCCAGGGGTTTGGTGATTATGTTTGTTTTCTTATAGGTGTTTACCCAGCTACTGTGAGCATGGAAGTGGATGTACCCAGTCATGGGACACCTTCTCCTGTGACTGTGAAGGCACAGGCTACACTGGAACAACATGCCATTCCTGTAAGCTTCACAACTCAATCCTTATGCCATTGTGACTTCCTTGTCTTTTTGTTATCTATTTTGATAATTTTGTTACCTTATTTGTCAGTTATGTTTATCTGCATATCTTCAAGCATGCAGACATATCAGAATAAGTATTGTAGCACCCAACTACTGTCTGGTTTATTTTAAGCCACTTTATTTATTGTTTATTTATGTATTTGCTTATTTGATGCTACAGATTAAACCTAGACTTTGTACATGATTGACAAATGCTGTGCCACTGAGCTACAGCCTCAGCACTTAACATCATCTAACACTAGGACAGCAGGAGAACACAAACAAATATGCAATACTAAGTACAGTAAAAGTGAACCTTGTCAGCAAGAGCAAAGTAATCTAGCAGAATAATATATAGAACAGGGTGTAGATTAGGGACGTGACTTAGGTAGGAAAGTACTTGCTTTGCAAGCATGAGTACATGAGATCGCCAGCCCCATATAAAAGGAGAGACATGGCAGTCTGCCTGAAATGTCAGTACTATGGAGACAGAGACAAGAGGATCCCTGGGGCTGCTGGCCAACCCATCTGATCAAATTGGAATCTCCAGGTTGAGTGAGAAACCTCATCTCAAAAAATAGAGGCTAGGTGTGGTAGCACATGCCTTTAATCCCAGCACTCAGGAGGCAGAGGCAGGTGGATCTCTTAATTTAATGCCAGCCTGGTCTACAAAGAAAGTTTCAGGACAGTCAGGGCAACACAAAGAAACCCTGTCTCAAAATACAAAATTAAATTAAAGTGGGGAGCTGTGAAAAAGAAAACTGAAGACAACATCTAGCCTCCACAGGCATGTACACATACACACGCATATAAACACACATACACTCACATATATACATATAGGCAAATAAATCCACCCACAAAAATAAAGGTTTAAAAGCTGTATGGTACAGGGTAAAATTAAAGTAAAATAAAGAATGCATGTTGTAACAGTTTGTTCCTTTGCATGGGATTTAATTCCTAGAATCCTTTCAGTCAGAGAAAGATGGAAAAATAATCATTTTCCAAGTTTTCTCAAGCGTTACTGTAATACAATTAAGGATTCTTTGAAAACACTGGATAGAAGTGCTAATGGTAAAGTTTTAGAAGAGGCCATTAAAATCTCTTAAATTGTGATTTTTCTTTGGTGGAGATGATAATTAATCATGTACTTATTGAGTTCTTAAGTATGTCTGTTCTTTTCTAGTGAATTCCATAAATTAACTGATTAAACTCTAAAGAGATTCAAGAATAAATGACTATTATTGCTTTCATTGTTTTGACTGGGAAAGAAAGAGATTAAGAAGCTCAACATCCAGTTATTTGGTGGCACGGTAATGATTTGAACTAAGGAAGCTTCACTTTAGGTGAACCTTCACGTGAAAGGTGGTCCTTAAGCAGTTGTATCAGAAACAACCAGGAACTTGTAACAAATATACTCTCAGGACTCACCCACATCTACCTCAGGATAGGTATATATGGGAATGTGTTATCTCAGAAACATAGGTTGACAAGTTTGTGTCTTTCCACCATATTAAAAATTATTGACCAACAGTAAATTCACAAGCTACATTGGTTTCTTTAACTGCAGTTTACCAAGTAGTACTGATTTTTCTTGATAGCGGGTTATAGGCAAGCACTAGTTCTTTTATTCCAGCCTTAATTTACACATCAAACAGTAAATATTTCTACATATTATAGTTTGCAGAATGGATACAAAGGGGTTAAAAGGTCATAGCAAAATTCAAGAAATTCAAAGATATCTTACTAGAGGCAGGGGCAGAGATCTGGCAGAGATGCAAAGAGTATCACTACAAGTGGTTAGACAAGATGTTAATGAACAATGAACACAATAGAGAACTGTTGAAAGTCTTACAAAACCAGACCCCAGCTATAGCTTACCTTCAGATACAAGGTGCAACTTCTCTGAACAATGGAGGCGAGGTGCAGGTCTAGGTCTGGATGGACAAATGAATCAATAGATGGACAGATAATGACTCAAGTACGTTCCACCAGTAGATGGCACCAAGCTAAGCCCTGTCATCTCTATATTTATTTATCCCTTGATCCCTCCCAAGTAGTGCCACTCCCTGATGAGTAAGCATTTAAACATAGAAGCCTATAGAGGCCATTCTTATTCAAACAACCGCAAACATCAAATCCTCAGTTTCACCAGCCACTTACTCACCTCAAATGCCCACCGAAATCTTTTCACAACTCCATGGGATTTACCTGATCTTTATAAGAACTATAGTGAGAAGTCAGAGTATAAATTGCTATATCTCCACTTAGGGATGCAAGTAAAATTAGAGGAGACTCCTGGATTCCCAACAGCAAAGTTCTACATGAGCCTGACAAGGGAGAAGACAATCTACTCCCAACCCTATTGCAGATTGACTCATCAAACACATGTTAGGATTAGAAAGACTTCTATTTCTATAGACACTTTACTTTTGTAGGGGTTTCTCTAAAACCAAAGTGTGAGAAACTTGACAAAATAACAGAACTGTCACAGGGATTAGATTTACTTCCATAGAACTTCTATTCTCCAAGCATAATCTTGAACATCAAGTCTTGATATCGTCCTTAACTCCTTTGTATCTTCTTCCATACCCAGCAACTTCCCTTACATGTTATAGTTCATGAACTAGTTTTACTAATAATGCATACCTATACCCTGCATTCAAATATAACTCCCCAAATACCAAAAGGTTGAAAGGAGAAGTATTTCAATTTTTTAAATGTTTTATTTATTCTTATTTTATGTGCATTGATGTTTTGCCTGCATGTATGTCTGTGTCAAGATGTCATATTCCCTAGAACTGGAGTTACAGACAATTGTGAACTGCCATGTGGGTCCTGAGAATGGAATCCTGGTCCTCTGGAAGTACAGCCAGTGCTCTTAACCACTGGTCCATCTCCCAAATATTTAAATTTTAACATGATCTAATCATGTCCTTGATAACTGTGGATTTTAACAATTAAGGTTTTCAAATAAATGTACAATATGAAGCAGTGTTTCAGCAAACCCTTAGTCATGAGACTTACTCATAATTGGTCATTTTTGTTTTGTATAGTCATGTAATTAATTTATGTATTCTTTGTCATTTAAAAAGTCAAGGGACTCAGAGAAACAAAAGTTTCTATTATTCTCCTTGATATGTGTTCTCTAGCTAGGCCTATTTAAAAAATTTAATCATGAGTATAAATCCTGTCGGACATGTACAAGTACTTGCACAATTAAATACACATGTATGGCAAAAAATAATGACAGAACAGTAAGTAATACATCTGACTTATGTTCCAACCTATGACATTTTCTGAAAGAACACTGATGTTTTTAACAGTTTACTCTGGGGCCATTCTAGGATGACATTCACATTGTGTACTTTAAAGTTGTTCAAACTTAAGATTTATTTTTGCACACTACAAATAAAAAAATCAGTTTTATTGTATGAGGGGATGGCTCATTTAATTTAGTGTTTACCTTGTAAGCATGAAGACTTGAGTTAAATTTCCAGGACTGATGTAAAACTGAGCATGGTAGCCAGTGTTTGTAATTTCAGCACTGAAAGGCAGAAAAAGGTAGATACCTGAGGCTCATGGGCCAACCAGTACAGCCTGTTTGGTGATCTCCAAGCCAACAAGAAACCCTGTCTCAAGAAAGTAGACTGTGAGTGGTACCTAAGGAAGCATATCTGAGGTTGTTCTTATGATAATGTTGTAAATATACACCATTCCTTTTACAATATGTTTTGACACATTTCATGCATGCATGCATGCATGCGCAAACATCCACACACTTTTTTTTAAAAAGTTTTCTAAATATTCCATTTTATGAAATGAGAGAAAAATAACACCCATATCTTACCTTCAAATATTCTTAAAATCAAAGAGTCAAGTCAACCTAATCAAGATAAAAGAAAATTACATTTATATGGGGCTAATTTGGGTTGCAATCCAAGAAAGAAATCTTGAAAATACATTCCAAGGTTTCATTAAATGGCAATTATATATCCCAGTCTTAAACCAAAGAGGGTTGAAAAATCATTATTCCTTAGTGAGAATTATAATTGGTATTATTGGGTAAAAGAGTCTGATTACAGTCACAGAAGTCTCTGGATAGGGTAGTTTGGGGGAAAGGTCTGTTGTTCAGAGGTCAATAAAGGTTAATGATGTTCCAAGGCCAGTATGTGAAGGAACATGCTTGCCGGTATCCTAGTTCAAACATAGACAAATCTGAGGCAGATTAATGTTGATCTCTTGAACTCATTTAAGTTTTTTGCAGTAATATTACACAATTTTTGTTTTCCTTGATATTCCTTGAGGATTTGAAAATATTTTGAATTAACATTTATGAAGACAAATGTAGAAAATTCAATATTCTTATAATAATAATATAAATGCACCCCCATTCCCTTTACAATTTTTTTGGCATAGTTCATTTGTTTAGTTCATTTGTCTCCAAAGGCTAAAATGAACTTGTTGATATAGCAAAAGTCTGACCTTTGAGACTTTAATGAAAGGAACCAACATAGTTGACATTCAAGTTCCTTCTCCAATATGCACTCCTAGCTTTTTTGAATAGGTTGTTTCTATAGGTCAAAATGTTACCTTGCTGGCCTTTTTTGGAATTTAAGCTAAAAATTAGGAATCCCATATCTTGGTAACATATTTATATGCAAAAATGAAAATGTTCAGTTATACAGAATAAATAAACATTATATAAAATATTTTCATCAAAATATTTCCCTCCTGTTTTGAATCTGTATTACCATGATTTGTCATTTTCAAAATGCTTAATAGAGTTTCCTTTCAACTTAATTATTTTTTAATGAATAGGAGTTGGTCATTTTTAAATTGTATTCATGTCTTTAAAATGTTTATTTAAAGCAAAGGGTATACTTACTCAATTATTTTAAAAATGTATTATAGTGTATTTGTTGGATAATATCATATTACCTGGTTATAACTAATATTTGTTGAATGTTAGCTATTACAGTTAGAGTAAAATTTCCTTCTTTAATTTTGGCACTTAGTTCTGAAGGATACTTGTCATGTGTTTGAATAGAATTGTGAATCAACAGCATGTAGGATTGGAAGCTACAATTTTTCTAACCTTTCATACTGTCCTTCAAAATATTCATCCTTAACTTAAAAGAGAGAGAAAACATGTACACAGAGAGAGTAAAATCTCCATGTTACCAAATAATTTCCTCTTAAAGGTGGTATCACATTTCCAGGGTAACCTCCATCTGTGTGTGTGTGTGTGTGTGTGTGTGTGTGTGTGTGTGTGTGTGTGTGTGTGTTCTTATGTGTCAATGGGTGCCCAGCCCACAAAGACCAGAGGAGGATGTTGAGTGTCTACTCTGTTTCTCTCCAATCTATTTCCCTGAGACAGGGTCTCTCACTGAATCTAGAGTTAGTCTGGTAGCCAGCAAGCCCCCTTGAGCCTCCTATTTCTACCCTATACAACACTGGGGTTATAGGAATGCTCAGTCACATCTGGATTCTTAACTAGATACTGAGAATTTGAACTCTGGTGTTCATGCAGTAAATGTTCTTATCTTCTAAGCCATCTTAATTTATAATAACTGACATAGTATTTTCTTTTTACAAAGATAGAAACATACACCAAATATTTACATAGTACCTAATACTATTGAACACAAATTTATTGTAATTTGATAATTTCCTTCTACCTTATTAATAAAAATAAATTTAATAGTTGATCATATTTATTTTATCTAATTAAATGTAATGTCACAGCCGGGCGATGGTGGCGCACGCCTTTAATCCCAGCACTTGGGAGGCAGAGGCAGGAGGATTTCTGAGTTCGAGGCCAGCCTGGTCTACAGAGAAAGTTCCAGGCCAGCCAGGTTTTCGAAACCCTGTCTCGAAAAACAAACAAACAAAAAAAATCTTTAAAAAATGTAATGTCACATATATTAATAAAATTATGTTGAATCATGTAGTTCGTGTATCTATAATTTAGAAATAGAAGTGTCTGGACAATAATTGAAAATATTGAGGGGTTTCACTGTGTTTCTGGTAAATGGTATTCCCTACAGCCATCTATGAACAGTCTTGTGAAGCCTACAGACACAGAGGGAGCCCTTCTGGACTTTACTACATTGATGTAGATGGAAGTGGACCGCTAGCGCCATTTCTTGTGTACTGCAATATGACAGGTATGTTAATAGTCTTTAGCTTTGTATAAGAGCTATACATAGAATCAAATTCAGAGTAGATTCAAAAATCTACTTAGTTGGCAATGTTATATAAAAAATAAATTGATAATTTTGATAATTGTATAATGTTAAGAAGTAGAAATACTGCATAAATATAAATTAACATTTTGTTAAACAAAATTTTATGTAGCAAAATCAAAAGCCATGCCAGGTCATCCTTATTGCTCCTACATTTCTCACAATCACATATGTTCATGTCTATAACAATAAATATGAAGTTTTAATTCTAATATTTTCATATTTTTACAGTTTAAAACAAAAATACTAATTACTTAAAGTGCTAGGAAACAGCATGTATATGGTAGAATTTATGTGCAACTTAGAAAATTTAGTGATCTCCAGGGCATGCGATCTTTTTCATCATCAAGGAGATTTAATTTCTGATATTATAAACTATCCTTGGTTTAGATATTATTACAAATAAGCACAGCTTTATTGTGGAAGATTACATGATAATTATTTTTACAGAAATTTGCTTTTACCCATCATTCTCAACTGTCTAGAAGAAATCTGGAATGAATAGTTCTCATGTAATATGTTTTGAAATGTTCTAAAGTTTCCTAAGTTGGCCAGTAACTAGATGGGTCATCAACAAGCAAGGGAAAAAACATACAAATGAAAGTACAAAGAAACTTAAAATGCTTTAGTAAAGAGTGTTAAAGAATATTAAAACAAGGGAACATTAAATGATTCAGAACCACCTATGCAGCAATGTGCTGGAGATAATGAAACCTGAAGGTCCTGTTAAGAGATACTAATTATCACCAGAACTCCCTGATCAGACAAACTGAATGGAGACAATGTGATGAGCATTCATCCTGCAGCTTTTCCCAGGAGTCATTTGTACCCCATTGTCTTCATGCATTTCCATAAAGTGACTCTGACAAAATCAAAGTACCCACAAAGCTCAAACCAAGAGGAATCTTGAGCATCAAAAATTAAAGATGAGGAAGTTAGAGGCTACACTGCTTATAGCCAATAAGAGAGTGTTAAGACATACAAATAAATTAATAGCAACTTTAAAAGGTCAATAGTCAAAATGTTCTCCCGAAACTTGAAAATGGAGATGAGGTTAGAGCTTTCAATATCCAGTGTCAGGCATGCAAAGGAGCTTGGAAATGACAGCGATGTGTTACCCAGCAAAGGAGTGAACTAAATGAAAACTTAGTAACTCTTCATGATCCATTAGAGAAATAAAATCACAGAGAAGAACACTGACAATCAAATTGGAGAGATTAATAAGCAGATACAGACTGAAGCCTGGATGAACAGATACTGAAGAGCAGCAACCTCCATGGAAACAAAGCTAGGGTAGAGATCCCAGAGTGAAGTGGAGGTATACTTTCAGATTCAGTGGGGACAATTCTGAGAGTTAAAAATTCAGGGAGACCCCATCATTGTGTGAGCCTTTTCTGTTATGAGTTTGACTAGCTTCTCATAGTATATACTAGAGAAAAATCTCTTCATGCTTCTAGAAGAGGAAAAGGGTGGTAAGAACCATTTTAAACACATCAGAATATACTGTACTTCCCTACAATATGGATGGTATTCATAGTTCTTTCCAAAATTCTTTTTTTTTATTTTATTTTTTTAATTTACATTCCAAATCACTTCCCCTTTCCCGTTTCCTCCCTCCCCGAAAGTCCCATAAGCCCCCTTCCCTCCCTCTTTTCTCCATTCAACCCCCTCTCATTACTCTGTCCTGGCATTCCCCTACATCCAGTCTTTCCAGGACCAGGGGTCTCTCCTTCCATCTTTTTAGAAATCTATTGATATGCGGATTGTGTCTAGGGTATTCCGAGATTCTGGGTCAATATCCCCTTATCAGTGACTGTATACCATGTGTGTTCTTTTCTGATTGGGTTACCTCACTAAGGATGATATTTTCAAGTTCTGACCATTTGCCTAGGAATTTCATGAATTCATTGTTTTTAATTGCAGAGTAGTATTCCATTGTGTAAATATACCACATCTTCTGAATCCATTCCTCCGTTGAGGGACATCTGGGTTCTTTCCAGCTTCTGGCTATTATAAATAAGGCTGCTATGAACATAGTGGAGCATGTGTCCTTATTGCATGCAGGTAAAGTCTCTGGGTTTATGCCCAGGAGTGGTATAGCCGGATCCTCCGGGAGTGTCATGCCCAGTTTTCTGAGGAACCGCCAGGCTGCTTTCCAGAGTGGTTGTACCAGCCTGCAATTCCACCAGCAGTGGAGGAGTGTTCCTCTTTCTCCACATCCTCGCCAACAACTGCTGTCTCCTGTGTTTTTGATCTTAGCCATCCTGACTGGTGTGAGATGGAATCTTAGGGTTGTTTTGATTTGCATTTCCCTAATGACTAAGGATGATGAACATCTCTTTAGGTGCTTCTCAGCCATTAAATATTCTTCAGGTGAGAACTCTTTGTGTAGCTCTGTACCCCATTTTTTAATAGGGTTACTTGCCTCTCTGGAGTTTAACTTCTTGAGTTCTTTGTATATATTGGATATTAGCCCTCTGTCGGATGTAAGGTTGGTAAAGATCATTTCCCAGTTAGTTGGTTGCCGCTTTGTCTTTTAGACAGTGTCTTTTGCCTTGCAAAAACTTTGTAATGTAATGAGGTCCCATTTGTCTATTCTTGATCTTAGAGCATAAGCTATTGGAGTTCTGTTCAGGAAATTCTCCCCTGTGCCCATATGTTCAAGGTTCTTCACTAGTTTCCCTTCTATTAGTTTCAGTGTGTCTGGTTTTATGTGGAGATCTTTGATCCACTTAGAATTGAGCTTAGTGCAAGGAGATAAGAATGGGTCAATTTGCATTCTTCTGCATGTTGACCTCCAGCTGAGCCAGCACCATTTGTTGAAAAGGCTATCTTTTTTCCACTGGATGGTTTTAGCTCCTTTGTCAAAGATCAAGGGACCATAGGAGTGTGGATTCATTTCTGGGTCTTCAATTCTGTTCCATTGATCTACATGTCTGTTACTGTACCAATACCATGCAGTTTTTAACACTATTGCTCTGTAGTACAGCTTGAGGTCCGGGATACTGATTCCCCCCCGAGGTTCTTTTACTCTTGAGAACAGTTTTAGCTATTCTGGGTTTTCTGTTATTCCAGATGAATTTTTGAATTGCTCTTTCTAACTCTATGAAGAATTGAGTTGGGATTTTGATGGGGATTGCATTGAATCTGTGTATTACTTTTGGTAAGATGCTCATTTTTACTATATTAATCCTGCCAATCCATGAGCATGGCAGATTTTTCCATCTTCTGAGGTCTTCTTCAATTTCTTTCTTCAGAGACTTGAAGTTCTTGTCATACAGATCTTTCACTTGTTTGGTTAGAGTCACGCCAAGATACTTAATATGGTTTGTGGCTATCGTAAAGGGTATTATTTCTCTTACTTCTTTCTCAGCCTGCTTATCCTTTGAGTATAGGAAGGCTTCTGACTTGCTTAAGTTGATTTTATATCCGGCCACTTTGCTGAAGTCGTTTATCAGCTGTAGGAGTTCTCTGGTGGAGTTCTTTGGGTCGCTTATGTATACTATCATATCGTCTGCAAATAGTGATAGTTTGACTTCTTCCTTTCCAATTTGTATCCCTTTGACCTCTTTTTGTTGTCTAATTGCTCTAGCTAGAACTTCAAGTACTATATTGAAAAGATATGGAGAGAGAGGGCAGCCTTGTCTAGTCCCTGATTTTAGTGGGATTGTTTCAAGTTTCTCTCCATTTAGATTGATGCTGGCTACTGGTTTGCTGTAAATTGCTTTTACTATGTTTAGATATGGGCCTTGAATTCCTGATCTTTCCAAGACCTTTAGCATGAAAGGATGCTGAATTTTGTCAAATGCTTTCTCAGCATCTAATGAGATGACCATGTGGTTTTTTTCTTTGAGATTGTTTATGTAGTGGATTACATTGATGGATTTCCTTATATTGAACCATCCCTGCATCCCTGGGATGAAGCCTACTTGATCGTGGTGAATGATCGTTTTGATGTGTTCTTGGATTCGGTTAGCAAGAATTTATAGAAGTTGTCATTGGAAGTCTTCCAACCAAAAAAAGCACAGGTCCAGATGGTTTTAGTGCAGAATTCTATCAGACCTTCAAAGAAGACCTAACACCAATACTCTTCAAACTGTTCCACAAAATAGAAACAGAAGGAACACTACCCAACTCGTTCTATGAAGCCACAATTACACTAATACCAAAAGCACACAAAGATCCGACGAAGAAAGAGAATCTCAGGCCAATCTCTCTTATGAATTTCCAAAATTCTTAATGTTTATTAAAAGAAATTGTGGATCATTGGGGAACAGTAGTTGTTCTTATCCTATCTAATCTTGCTTACTATGATATTAATAGCAATAATGATATAAGTGAAATTTTGTAAATGATTATGTATATCTCATAATGTCCCAGATTACCATTTTATTCTTCAGAAAACCAGTCTTACAAGTAGATTTTCAATCCTTCACTTCTATGTTCCAAGGATGTTTTCTATTATTACATTTGAACCTTGAAGGACTGTAAACTTATTAAACTGATCAACACTTAAATGAATGCCTCAAGACCACCAAAACAAGACCATGATGAAGAAAGAAATAAACAAAAAAATTGGGGGGGGGAAAGAGGGGGAGGAGGGAGGGGAGGAGGGAGGGAAGAAGGGAGGGAGGGAGGAAGGAAGGAAGGAAGGAAGGAAGGATGGAAGGAAGGAAGGAAAGAAGGAAGGAAGGAAGGAAGGAAGGGGCATGTGATTACCTTCAGTGCCCATGTTAGCTCTTTATGATTGATTCACTTGATAGGAAAAACCTGAAAGGTAATGTTGGGTAGGTAGTTCACAAAAAGAAATTTCAGAAGAGGATGTGCCTACTCTTGCAGAGACTTGATGTGCCAGGGTAGGAGGATACAGGGTAGTGGGCACCCTCTCAGAGAAGAAGGGGTATAGAGGAGGGACTCTGGGGGCAGAGACCATAAGAGGAGCAGCGTTTAGGATGTAAATAAGTTTTTAAATGTAGCAAGTCATGGGTAAGTCACCCCCCATTGGGCATATCAACCTGAAGAGGCCACCTCCTGTAGCCAGGCAGGACCCCCAGTGGAGGGATAAGGACACCAACACCAACACATCCAAAAAACTTTCAACCCAAAATTTGTCCTAATTAAAAGAAAATCAGGGTCAAAGATGGAGCAGAGACTGAAGGAATGGCAACCAATAACCAGCCCAACATGACAACCATCCCATGGGCAAAGCAGACACCAATTCCTGACACTATTAATGATACTGTTATGCTTGCAGGCAAGAGTCTAGCATAACTATCCTCTGAGAGGCTCTACTGAGCAGCTGACTGAAACAGATGCAGATACCCACTGCCAAACATTGAATGGAGGAGGTTGACAACTCTTAAGGAAGAGTTGGGGGAAGGATTGAAGGCCATAAAGGGAATAGTAACTCTACAGGAAGACCAACAGAGTCAACTTACCTGGATCCCTGAGAGCTCTCAGAGACTGAGCCACCAACCAAAGAACATACAAGGGCTGGACGGAGGTCCCCGGCACACCTGCAGCAGACATCTAGCTCAAGCTCCATGTGGGTCCCCCAACAACTGGAGCAGGGGTAATCCCAAAAGCTGTTGCCTGTCTGCAGAATACATTCTAGTTGGGCTGCCTTGTCTGGCCTCAGTGGGAGAGAAAGTGTCCATTTCTACAGAAACCTGATGTGCCAGAGTGAAAGGATACAAGGAAGGGAGCACTCTCTCAGAGGAGAAGAAGAAGGGGTACGGATGAGGGACTCTGTGAAGGAGGAACTGGCAGGGAGCAGCATTTGGGATATACATAATTTTTTAATTAGTCAAAAAAAAGTAATTTCAGTTTTAAAAAAATATAAACTTTAAATAAGCATATTTAGAACATGTATGTGTTTGTGTGAATATAGGTACATGTGTGTATACAGGTACACATGCACATATATGCACCTATGTTTAGTGACCAGAAGACAACCTTAGCTTTTGTTCCTTGGTCATCTTCCAGTTTTATTTTGTTAAGCATAAGACTCTCAAATTTGTCTCATGTACTTTTGACAATTGGGCTATTAAAATTTCTGAGATGTGGGCTTGGAGAGATGGCTCAGTTTATAAGAGGACCTAAAATCTGATTCCAGCACCATTAGCTGGTAACTCCAGTGCTAGGGGAAGAGGGAACACACACACACACACACACACACACACACACACACACACACACACGCACGCACAAACTCCAGATGCATCATTCTTAAATTTATCTAATGAGAGCAATAGACACACAAAGAAAATACCATTAAAATAATAATAAAAAATATTTAGCTTTGTTCTTGTGTTGTAAACAGTTTTAAAAACTGGAAAGTCATTCTTACACTTTATGTCTTTAGAAATGGTGCCATGAAAGTTTAATCACCGGTTCTCTTGATACTTTTTTCCTAAGGGCTGAGTTCTGCCTATACATTGCTATACAAATCCAACTCAAAAAATTACCAGAGGGCTGGAGAGATGGCTCAACGGGTGGGAGCGCTGACTGCTCTTCCGAAGGTCTTGAGTTCGGATCCCAGTGACCGCATGGTGGCTCACAACCATCTGTAAAAGGAGATCTGACACCCTCTTCTGGTGTGCTGCAGTGTACTTAGATGTAATAAATAAATAAATCTTTAAAAAAAAATTACCAGAAACTCACATGAATGCAAACAGCATTTTAAAAGTTAATATTGACATCCCTTTGGTCTGTGCTTTGTGAGCATCCCTGCAGCCTATTGATCCTATTGACCTATTCTCTATCTGGTTTCTATTCAGCAGACACAGCATGGACTATTGTTCAGCATGGAGGGCCTAATATGGCGACAGTCAGAGGTGGCCCAGAAGGACACATGCGTTCTGCAACCTTCTCCTATGCTGCCAGTGCAGCACAGCTGCATGCTGTGGTGGATGTTGCAGAGCACTGTGAGCAGCAGGTAGACCTACAATGCAGGACCTCAGGGCCCTCAGATACAGGAGGTAAGGACCCAGCATGATGCAGAAAGGGAACAGAGGGCAAAGGCACAGCTCTGTAGGCTGTAAGATGCAATACACATCCAGGAGAAAAAGGCCAAGGTCATTTACTGGAGATTTATTCAAATCCTTTCCTAATTCAGGATCCAATTGGGCCACAAAGCAGTGAAGAACTCCCCTGACATGTTAATGAATGTTCACTATGCATGCATACAATTAGTGATGTGCATTTTGTTTAATATAAGGAAATTTTGTATTGACGATAGCATTAGCTTTCTATTCACAATTAAGGGATGATGATAAAAAGGGTGGGCATGGCCTTGTAGTTCTTGGAGACTAGCTGCAATGTCTTTTCCCTCCCCAAGATAAGGTATGGTTTTTTTTTTCATTTTTTTCTTTTATTGAAAATATATTTTTTCCTCATACAATATATCCCGATTATAGGTTCCCCTCACAGTTCCTCACTTTCTGATCCATACCCTCTCTGTCTCATTGGAAAAGAACAGGCTTTTAAGAGATAATGACCAAACATAGCAAAATAAAATAATAAGATAAAGCAAAAGCCATCACATCAAAGATGGACAAAGCAGCCCAACACAAGGGAAAGAGCCCTAAGAGCAGGCACAGGAATCAGAGATCCAGTCATTCACACTCAGGAGACCCAATAAAAATGCTAAGCTGAAAGCTATAGTACATAAGGGGAGGACCTGATGCGGTAAATACCTTTAGGCCCTTGTGTTTATTTCTTCGGTCTCTGTGAATTCATATGAGTTTTGCTCAACTGAGTTCAGGAAGCAAGAAATTGTCACCCCAAGTTTACTATTTTTTTATGTATAATTGAGATTTCAAAATTCAATATTTTTTTAGTTCATCACTTCAATTTTTATCAATGAGCTAATTTCCACTAACTATAGTGGGACTATAGAACACAACACATTGGTTAACTATTCAGGGAATAAACAGATGAAGGACAAAAGACAAGTTACACGGGTATGACCCTGTAAAGGAACCAGAAAAGTGTATCACCCAGTGAGCCAGTGAGCAAGCCCCACATATATGGACTAAGTCCACTGCCTGGACACCATTCAGCTCAGCAATGAACATGCCCTGAAAGGCTAGTATTTAATATATTTGCTAGCTCTTGCTCCTTGGGCTTTGCTTCTAGACACAAGGATTATTCAAGAAAGGCAAAAACAAATTTTAAGTTTGGAGAATGGATGCATGAAAGTGAAAATATTATGAACACACAAGTATTCCTCATATGCATCATGTCTTATAGAAACAATTATAAAGCTACCAATAAAGAATTTTAAATATTAACTTAAATGTAGGCAAGCATTTAGAATGGGCCTAATGCATCCAGAAGTTCTTGATTCAGGCAGAGATGAAATGGAAGGATAACAAGGTCTGAATTTTCCTTATAGTAGGAGATTTGACCTATTTTGTCTTATCAGTTGACACAGGTCAGGAGCTTCTATACTCATTCACTTCCAACCCTGTAAAATACCACTGGATTCTGAAGTTGTAGTGACACCTGGATCTCATAGCCAGAAATTTTAAGTTCATCAATCTGAGGGGGATCCTGAGCTTCAGAATCATAAAAGCAAAGCCTCAGATGATCATATGAAAATCCTTGCTCTAGGACTCAAATTCACTAAGGAAATTTTCTTTTGAAAAAGAGAAGTGGTTTTTTTTTCTCTTATGGCTTTGATAGGGTTCTAAAATTTTTAACATTAAAAAATTGTAAATAAAACTAGTTTCATACATGTTTGAGAAACAAGTCTAGTCCCCCTTACCCTGCTCCCTCACAAAAGAATTGCCTTACAAAACAGCAGTATCACAACAGAATACTGACAGTGGTATAGTTGACCTACAGATTAGATCAGTACAAGAATCACTCCTCCTATGCCTCAACTGCCCCATTACCACCCCACCCAGCTCACCTCTGTATAACCCCTAACTACTTTGTTCTCTGTCTCAATGCTTCTTGTGATTGTTTTTTTTCAATAAAAGAGTGTTGTATTACAATTAAAAGAGTGTTGTACATAAATAAAATAATAAAGAGTGTAACTTATAGAGATTAGCTGCTTTTACCCAGCACATAGCCCCTTAAAATCAGTAACTTTAATAATGTATTTCTTTATCATACACTTACTAGAACACACCTGCCTTCTTTACAGCTTAGATCTACTAAGAATGTTTGCTCATCAATTGTCTTTTCCCTACCAAAAGTTTTATAATATTGCATTCCATGGCTTAGGTGTTTCTGACTAGAGCCAACCCCCTTGGAAGCAGGTAGAGCTCTGTGACTTGGGTTAGAGATGGCCTCCTAGGAGGCAAGCAGTGCTGTCTCTAGGTTGGAGGAGAGGGGGGGCTCCTGTGTCCCTGGTTAGGGCGAACCTTTGGGGGCAGATCTGCCCCAGTTTCAGATGAACATGCAAACCAGAAGGACTGTGTTCCTGGTTACATCAGACCTCCTGGGAGAGAGGCTGGCTATGTCCCTCTTTACTGCAGACCTCCTGAGAAAATGTAGGCTGTAGGATGTGGGAGGGCTTTGGGCCCACCAATCTGGCCTGGGTGAAGGAGCAGACCAGAAGGAAGATGAAGCTTGGTAGAGGAAATAGGTCCCCATCAACTGGGCTCTATGGGTGACACAGGTGGTAAGAGTGTTTGGGTAGGACTCTCACCTGTGTGCCTGGTTACAGCAGATCTCCTGTGAGACAGTGAGGTATGGAAGGGTATCCAGCCACCAATCCGGCACTAGTAGAAGGGTAGACGGGAAGCAACTTTGCAATCATTTAATTTAATTTATCCATAATATTTATTTCTACCCAATACTTCACTGATGTATTATTTTGAATTAATTGTTACCTTTGTATCAATTAGGAATAGAAAGAGTATTTTGTTTTGACCTTACTTATTTCCTGCTAATGTTTGTTATTTAGATACTAGTGTTACCCTATGTTAGCTTCTTCTCCTTGAGAAACTTTCTTAATACAGGCGAGGAGATGCTGGTGGGATTATAAGCTGGTACAACCACTCTGGAAATCAGTTTGGTGGTTCCTCATAAAATTGGACATAGTACTACTGGAGGACAAAGCTATACCACTCCCAGGAATATACCCAGAGGATTCTCCAGCATGTAATAAGGACACATGCTCCACTATGTTCATAGCAGCCTTATTTATAATAGCCAGAAGCTGGAAAGAACCCAGATGTCCCTTAACAGAGGAATGGATACAAAAAAATGTGGTACATTTACACAATGGTGTAATACTCACCTATTAAAAACAATGAATTCATGAAATTCTTTGGCAAATGCATGGAACTAGAAAATATCATCCTGAGTGAAGTAACCCAACCACAAAAGAACCCACATGATATGTACTCATTGATAAGCAGATATTAGCCCAGAAGCTTGGAATACCCCAGATACAATTCACAGACCACATGAAGCTCATGAAGAAGGAAAACCAAAGTATGGATACTTTGCTCCTTCTTAGAAGGGGGAACAAAATACCCATGGGAGGAGATACAGAGACAAAGTGTGGAGCAGAGCCTGAATGAAAGGCCATCCAGAGACTGTCCCACCTGGGGATCCATCCCATATATAGTCACCAAACCCAGACACTAGTGTGGATGCCAACAAACGCTTGCTGACAGGAGTCTGATATATAGCTATCTCCTCAGAGGCTCTGCCAGTACCTGACAAAGACAGAATGGATACTCTCAGTCAACCATTGGACTGAGCACAGGGTCCCCAGTGGAGAAGCTAGAGAAAGGACCCAAGGAGCTGAAGGAGCTTGTAGCCCCATAGGAGGAACAACAGTAGAACCAACCAGTACCCCAGAGCTCCCAGGGACTAAACCACCAACCAAAGAGTACACATGGCTCCAGCTGCATATGTAGCAGAGGATGGCCTTGTTGAACATCAAAGGGAGGAGAGGCCCTTGGTCCTGTGAAGGCTCAATGCCCCATTATAGGGGAATGCCAGGACAAGGAAGAAGGAGTGGGTGGGTTGGTGAGCAGGGGCAGGGGGGATGGGATAGGGTGTTTTTGGAGGAGAAACCAGGAAAGGAGATAATATTTGAAATGTAAATAAAGAAAATTTCTAATAAAAAAAAGTAGGGTTCTCAAACTTCCTAATGCTAGAACTCTTCAATATACTTCCTCATGTTGTGGTGACCATCCCCCAACCATAAAATTAGTTTCACTGCTACTTTATAACTATAATTTTGCTATTGTTATGAATCACAATGGAAATTTCTTGTTTGTTTGTTTGGTTGGTTGGTTGGCTGGTTTTGATGATATTAGCCAACCCCCATAGGGACTTCGACCTGCAGACTGAGAACTGCTGCTTTGGCATATTAACTACCTTGAAAATATACTTCTTTAAATGCAATTTTTTTCTTGTACATTTAGGATATAATAAGATTTTTTTCTACATCCATGCAAGTGCAGGGGTGGACATTGTTTTAAGAAAAAAATAGTATTTGGAGAACATTACATTTTCTGAATAGTTATTACTTCCTAGTGGTAAGTGTTTGATGTTCTAGATATTTATTTCTTTATAAACTAAACAGAACCACTTTTAACTTTCCAAGTCTTTCTTTTGAGGGGGTGATCAGGTGAAAATAATAGTAATTACAGATATATTATTAATGAATGGGTTGTAATTCAGTTGTAATAGATGGTAATGTAGAAGCTGAAAAATTTCAAGATCCAGGCCCATGGATGACAACATATACAGTTAAAAAAAATGGCACCAAACAAAGCATAGTATGTTTTGAGGTTTGTCCTGAGTTAACCCAGTTCCTTTGCTTCTTGTGATCTCATGGCATGACTGCCATTGGCCTCCTTCCATGCCAGTCTATGCTTCTGAATGATTGTCCTTGTCACCTAGTTCTATAACTACTCTACCTGCACTACAGAATGCACCCTGTTTTATCCCCAGTATCATTTTCTGTTGTAGTACATGGTTCTAAAGAACAAATACAGTGTCTGAATCTGTCATTTAGTCACATCCAGTGCTAAGAGATGGCCTGAGCACTGTACCACTAACAGGACAAGGTGACAGAACACCTGGTTTCTGAGAATAAAATTACCTACGGCATAAAGAAGATCCATTAGTGACCTTTCTTGACCCTCCAAATAAAGGGACAGACTACACAATGCAAGAAAAACTCATACATGTAAAGGCATATATTAAGTCCTCACAGGGAAATCATACCTTCCCAAATGCTTAATATATATGTCCACAAGAAAAAAGACTTGGTAAAATTGATCTGAGCCTCTGTACAAACATTAATCTGTCTTGGTGAACATCTTATATTTCAAACAGGTTCATTTTATTTTGTAAATTAGTCTGACCTTTGTTTTGATGGTTCTTTCTATGGCTTGAATTTATATTCCCTTCTAGAGAATGTGCAATCTCATGCACAAAGAAATTAAGAACTCATTTTATAATCTATCCATTATTTCCTTGTACTAAGCTCAAGTCCAAGTGGATCAAGGACCTCCACATAAAATCAGACACACTGAAACTAATAGAAAAGAAATTGGGAAGAGCCTTGAACACATGGGCACAGGGGAAAATTTCCTGAACAGAACACCAATAGCCTATGCCCTAAGATCAAGAATTGACAAATAGGAACCTCATAAAATAAAAGTTTCTGTAAGGCAAAGGACACTGTCAATAGGAAAAAAAAACAGCAACCAATAAACTGGGAAAAGATCTTTACCGACCCTACATCTGACAGAGGGCTAATATCCAATATCCAAAGAACTCAAGAAGTTAGGCTCAGAGTCTGAGGGAAATACCATCCAGAGACTACCCTACCCAGGGATCCATCCTATATACAGTTACAAAACCCAGACACTATTGTGGATGCCCACAAGTGCTGGCTGACTGGAGCCGGATATAGCTATCACCTAGGAGGCTCTTCTAGTGCATGACAAATACAGAGTGGGACACTCCCAGCTAGCCATTGAACTGAGCACAGGGTCCCCAATGGGAGAGCTAGAGAAAGGACCCAAGGAGCTGAAGGGGTTTGCAGCACCCCAGGAGGAACAACAATATGAGTAACCCAGTACTCCCAGAGCTCCCAGGGACAAAACCATGAACCAAAGAGTACACATGGTGTTACCCATTGCTCAGACACATAGGCAGCAGAGGATGGTCTTGTTAGACACCAAAGGGAAGAGAGGCCCTTGGTCCTGGAAAGACTTGATGCTGTAGTGTAGAGGAACACCAGGACAAGGAAGCAGGGGAGGGTTGATTGGGGAAGGGGAGATGGCTTATGGGATTTTTGGGGGAGGGGAGAACCAGGAAAGGAGACATTTGAAATGTAAATAAAGAATATGACTAATAAAAAAGTCATTTTATAATGATAGAAAAATAAGTGGAATAAATGACCTTTTATTTTGAAACACCGGGAGAGGGAATTCAAGGAGTATTCTTTAGAAAATCCTGTTCTTGTTGGGATAAAATTAAGACTCTGTCTATCTATCTGTCTGTCTGTCTGTCTATATCTCTTGAACACACCTACACACACAGTAACAACACTTGTTAAGCCTGGAAGTAAAGGAACAATGTTGGAATGGTGGTGACTGGAGCAATGGTGCAGCACAAATGTTATCTTTCTCATACTTGTCTTTCAGATGGAACCTCACTGAGCTGGTGGGTTGGAAGAACCAATGAAACATACACGTACTGGGGAGGTTCTCTGCCTGATCCTCAAAAGTGTACTTGTGGATTAGAAGGGAACTGCATTGATTCTCAATATCACTGCAACTGTGATGCTGACCAGAATGAATGGTGAGTTCTACATGATTTCCCTGAACCATAAATAAATAAATAAATAAATAAATAAATAAATAAATAAATATAGATGTAGCAGTATTTTGTGCATAATTATCATGTGAGCTCAAATAAAAAATAACTTTTGTTCAAACAAGTTAAAATATGTTTAAGTGAAATATGATCAGACAGATCATTGTATCTTTTCTAAATGAGTAATTTATTGTAGACCAAACATTTATTTGAAGCAATCAACCTGAAAATCACATCGTTTGGAGAACATAAGCATTTATAGAGTAGTATTCTTTTCTATTAAGGGAGGGGTCTGGGCAATCAAGGAAAGCCCAGGTCTGCTACAGCCCTGGCTAGTACACTCATCTCCTTGGATTAATAGATAACACTCTTGTGCTAATAGCTACAGTTATATGCAATAGGCCTGGAACTACCATGAAAGGAAAATTTAGGACAGAAATGGAAAAAGTTACACCTTATTTCAGAAAAGAAGGTTGAAAACAATTCTGAAATTTTGCCCCAATCTTTAGAAAATGTTTGCAAATGAAGTTGTAGGAAGAGTGCTGGGAGGTTTCAGAAAAGTTTCAGGCATTTTCAGATTTGAATTACTTAATACACTTAGTGATATATCTTAGAGATGTTACCCAAGTCTAAGCATGAATTTTCTTTGTATACACCTTATACACGTGGCCTGAAGGTAATTTTAGGCAGTGTTTTAATGCACCTATATTTTAGCTATCACAAGATATCAGGTGTGGAATTTTCCACTTTATGAATTATACCAGAATTCAATAATTTTCACATTTTAGAATACTCATCACTTGGATTTCCAAATTAGGCATGCTTCACAAATAATATACACTTCAGAAAATAATAGGGAATAAGTAAAATATAGGGGTGGGTGGGGAAATATTTCTATTGAAGTTTTGAGATCTTATTTTTAATAAATAAATTACCTTTCTTCACCATTAAATATTTTACACGCTCCAGAATATTTAATTCATCTATTTTTTTTTAAATTTTAAACTATGATTCCATGAGTGTTTTAGTTTTGCATATGAGAGTTAAGAATTTTGATTTGGGGCTGGAAAGATGGCTCAGTGGTTAAGAACAAGTGTTATTCTTACAGAGGTTCTAAGATTAAATTCCAAGCACTAAAATGGTAGCTCACAACCATCATAACTCCAATTCCAAGGATCCAACACCATCTTCTGACTTTCACAGGCACCAGGTACACACATTGCACACAAACATAGATACATGCGAAACACTCATATAAATATTTTACCCCACTATGTATACTTGATGCCTGGCACAGCACCTGGTGAGTGCTGTCTATCCACTGAGTGGACTCAGCAATGCCAGAGAAATGTCACAAACACTAACCTGTGTATAACTTATAGAGGCATTGCATTTATTTTGTTTTCTAATCTGTCAGTTTAGTTTTACAAATTAAAAAATTATCATAGGAACATACAATCACCACAAAGACTTTTTAAAAAATCAGTGACAAAATAAAATCTTGTAACATGTGTAGATCTAAAATATTAATTTTTATAACTGTAATTAACACTCATTAAAATATTCTGAGACTAATCTTGAAAGAGCAGTAATTGCTTCATTATCTCAAGAGATAATATTCTTAACATAATAATACCATAGGTACTTGTATCTTCATGTTAATTGGAATAATTTTAAGAGTTGGATTATTGTTTCTTAGGACCAGTGACACAATAGTCCTTTCTCATAAGGAGCACCTGCCCGTCACTGAGATGGTGGTGACAGACACAGCCCGACCATACTCTGAAGCTGCTTATACACTGGGACCTTTGCTTTGCCAGGGAGACAGTAAGTACGCAGTTCTATTTTTACAATAACACATTCTGGTTATTCTAGGTAGACAAGTATCCTTATTTTGGTCACAGAACTAGCGGCAATCTTAGGGTCAGGGTAGGAAAGCATTGTTTGTCATCTTTCTATTGCTATGATCAAATAATTCATATAAATAGCTTTAAAAGAGAAAATGTTTCTCTCACCACATGGTTTGGGACGTTTCATCTGACAGCCCCATTGTTTTTGTTCCGATTGGGGAGGAACATGTAATGCAATAAAGCTGCTGAGCCAATCTGGTGGCCAAGAAGCAAACTGAGAGAGGAAGATGCCAACAGTCCTCTTCAAGGGTCCATCCCCAGTGACATAGCTTTCTTTCACCGGACACACATCCTAAAGGTTGCAGTGGCACCAAAGGCTGGCAACCAAGTCTTTAACGTTCAGACTGTTGGGGAGCATCTAAGATCTAAAGCATAATAAGCTGAGGTGTGAAAGTTCTGGCAGCACTGAAGATCAGTACCAAACTTCTCTATTGAGTACCCCCAAAATAAAATCTGGAGGATTTGTTTTCAGATCTTGGATCAGGAGGTTTAGGACTTTAGGTTCTAGAAAAATAACTCATTTGGTAAAGTATTTACCTTGAAAACATGAAGACCTCAGTTCATTTCCCAGAACCCATATAAAAAAGATCATATATGGCAGGACATAGTGCTTATATTCTCTATGCTAGGGAGACAGAAGCAGGAGAGATCACTGAGGCTTGGTGACCAGATAGCCTATACTGCTTGGAAAATTCCAGGCCAATGAGAGAGACCCTGTCTCCAAAATAGATGGCACCTAAGGAATGATACCCATAGCCATCCTCTGGCCTCTATATGCATGCACACATGTGTTCACATACACCCTTATTCATTAGTACACCTGCCATATACATAAACCTGCGCATATATACATGCACACACATATACTGTTTGGGGGGGGCTTTGGTGAATACTGTATTTTAGATTCTACATTAGGGATGTTCTGCCTATATAAGCTTATAGTGAGTGAATTATCTTTATTTGACCCTATTATTTAGTTGGCTGCTCTATTGTTCACTTATTGTTTTCTTCAAGAACAATCTTTCAGTGAAATATTTTTCTAACTTCGTGACTGCTTGGGAAGTTTTTGTTTATTGCACTTATACTCTGAAGATAGATTGAATAATTTAAGATCATTGGGTTAAACTTTCTTTTTCTCAGATCTCTGAAATACTACTTTACCATTATGTGACAGTGAGTGTTAGCATATTTTTTCAGTCTATACTTATGGTTGCATTCCACAGCCAACATTTTCTTTATCTGCCTATAATACATTGTCATGATTGTCCTAGAACTCTTTCAAATCTATGAGGTTCTAGTCATTGCTTAGTACAGGAACTTTTACCAAGCTACATACAAAAAATTGTTTTTGAAGAAATGTGATATGATCCCTGAGCACTACTACATATTCTTCCTGAGTGTGCTGTATTATTCAGCACATACAGCCCCTAATGTCCAGAGGTTTCTCTAACTAGCTGAGAAGACACCTGAGTGAGTCAAGACTGAATACAGTATGAACACTGACTATATACCTCCCAAAGAGGAGAAGACTGATCTGGTTGCTGCTTTCTACAAAATGTCTTGTGCATTCTCCCAGAGATCTTCATCTGAGATGTAAACCTAGTGTGTGTAAAACATGTACACAGATGTGATCACATACATAGGTCACATCACGGTGAGGCTTAGGGATTGGACAACCAGTGGACATATCTGGATGCTTGTGTCACTTCCTGTACTATAAAGAATAGTGTTTTTTAGCTCTATGGTCATCCATGAAACTGGAATGCTACTGTAGTGATAATCCACCCCCCCCTAAGAATCTGTAAACTTCTTCTTATAAAGTCCCATAAAAACCAAAGTTTGATTCCACTAAAGTTGATCCTGAGAACCAATGAGTTTATTGGCATATATATTTACAACGTATAGGTGACCCTAAATCAAATGAACTAGACGAGTCTGCATCCAATGCAGATAATGAATTTCCCATGGCCTCATAGATGAAGACCCCCTTCAGATAACCGTCCCCAGTTTGTAAATCTAGTACCACCAGAGACCCTGAATCCGTAGGTAATTAGGAAAGAATGCATAAGATTGTTAGGAATAGTGATTGGAATCTCAGGTGCGAGTCTAATGACCCTTCACATTTCATTTTTCTAATGAGGGAGTATCAACAGATATTAGCCTAGACTATGATAGACTCTTGTAAGTATGCACAACTGATTTGGGGTAGGTGATGGCTGATTGGTGCAGAGGACTGAGCTCTGCAACACATAATACTTTGATTTAAAAAAAATATTTCAAACAGCATACATTATTCTATGTAAATTTTTTCTTAAAACAAAAGTGATTTTTTTAAATTAAATGTTGTGATCATCCTTAAGAGTAATGATTTCAGAATGCTTTTTAATATAGTCTCTGTGTCACATGTTGGCTTCTCTGTATCTGAGACTTTATACTGCTATGTCTGTCTTCTTTACCCTCCAAACATCTCCTGTTCTCTCCAGTAGCTTTAAGCCCTTTGTCCCTCTTTTCCAAATTCAATATTATTATCTAAGCTTTCTCTCTATATCAGGGATTTGATATCAGCCATATTAATTCTATTCCTAGATGTTTAAACTTTTTCTATTAAGGTCATATCATTTGAATCTCTATTTTGCTTTTTCCTTTAGAATCTCTTTTAGTTTCTTTTTTAATGCCTTATTCTTGGTTGTTTTACCAGCAAATTACTTTGATTGTACTTGTTGTATGTAACTCGGTAATTTTACTTTTCTTGGATTGTGTGTTTTCAGAGAGGCATCTTGGAAGTTGCTATGCTGTAGAACATTTCCATTTCACCCATCCTACCTTAGATATCCTTCTCTTCCCCCGACCCCTTCTTCTTTCCCTTCACAATGTGTACAAGAAGCATGCAGCACTATTGAGAAGTCCTGAGCTTCTTCTGAGAATCAAGACAAACTCTTAACTTTGAGAAGCCATAAAATACAAAAACAAAACTTTTCAGAAACTTTATTTTATTTATTTTTATTGGTGTGTGTGTGTGTGTGTGTGTGTGTGTGTGTGTGTGTGTTTATAATGTTTAGGAGGGCATACAAGTGTCATGTGCATGTGTGGAGGTCAGAGGATAAGTTTTTGGAATTGGCTCTATCTCCATATTTAACATGAGTTCTGGGGTTCAGATCATGAAGTTTCATAGGTAAGTACCTTTGCCCTCTGAACCATCTCTCTGTGATCCATTCACACAATCTTAATCCTCAATATAGTCATTGTTTGGATGTTGACATTCTAACGCTATTATATGAAGGCTCAGAACTCCAACTAAAAGCTTGTTTTGTTTTTTTTATTATTTATTTTATTTTATTTTTTTAATTTACATTCCAAATCACTTCCCCTTTCCCGTTTCCTCCCTCCCCGAAAGTCCCATAAGCCCCCTTCCCTCCCTCTTTTCTCCATTCAACCCCCTCTCGTTACTCTGTCCTGGCGTTCCCCTACATCCAGTCTTTCCAGGACCAGGGGTCTCTCCTACCATCTTTTTAGAAATCTATTGATATGCGGATTGTGTCTAGGGTATTCCGAGATTCTGGGTCAATATCCCCTTATCAGTGACTGCATACCATGTGTGTTCTTTTGTGATTGGGTTACCTCACTAAGGATGATATTTTCAAGATCTGACCATTTGCCTAGGAATTTCGTGAATTCATTGTTTTTAATTGCAGAGTAGTATTCCATTGTGTAGATATACCACATCTTCTGAATCCATTCCTCCGTTGAGGGACATCTGGGTTCTTTCCAGCTTCTGGCTATTATAAATAAGGCTGCTATGAACATAGTGGAGCATGTGTCCTTATTGCATGCAGGTAAAGTCTCTGGGTATATGCCCAGGAGTGGTATAGCCAGATCCTCCGGGAGTGTCATGCCCAGTTTTCTAAAAGCTTGTTTTTAATTACTAATATTAACTGCTCTAGCAATAAGCATGCTTAATGATTTTTCATTTTGTCTTTTTCTTTTGTTTTTAAAACAGAGTCATTTTGGAATTCAGCTTCCTTCAACACTGAGGCTTCATACCTTCATTTCCCAACCTTCCATGGAGAACTCACAGCTGACGTGCACTTCCTTTTTAAGACCACCATTTCCTCTGGTGTATTCCTGGAGAATCTGGGAATCACTGACTTCATCAGAATAGAGTTGCATGGTAAGCTCCTAACCCAAGTCTTGAGATACTCATTTAGCAATGAAAACTAACAGCAAAATTTTAAAGTATTAGCATTCTTACCACATTCAAACTCTAAATTGCATATTAGAGTTCATATTGAACTCAAATTAATTCTGTGATTTTCAGTTAATCATATCTTAAGAAAAAATCAAACTATGGAGCATAAAGCATGTAATAAACCATGAAGCATGTGATAAATAAAAATGAATCATAATGTTATGCTTTACTTGATTATATCTGAGTACATTTAGAAGTTCAAATCAAATTCATCAAGTTGCTTACTAAATTACAAAATATTTAACAGAATTTTTTCATTCATCCAAAGCTTAATTTATGACTGCAAAGTATTTTATTTAATGTTTTAAAATTAAATGAGGTTTTGAAATATTTTAAAATAAAAGTATGTATACATGTAAAACAAATTCTATTTGTTATTCTAGTCATGGGCACATACCTCTACTTAGGACTAAGTAAGATCAAGTTAGGATTTAGCATGAATGACTAGTAAACTCCAAGAAAAAAAAATAAGATAAAATTACATTTGTTTGGTGTTGTTTTGCACTGAGATATAAATTTATTTTCTCTTCCTCCAACTCAGAGTCAGATTTTTTTCTGCATGAGTGTCATTGTCTCTATTTATAATGAAAAAATGTCATGTTTTATTTTTTAATGTCTATTTAGACTACAGTGTCTTCTTTATGAATTAACTTGAAAAATATGGATATATAATGTTCTAGCTCCCACAGAAGTGACCTTTTCTTTTGATGTTGGGAATGGACCTTGTGAGCTCACTATACAGTCACCGACTCCCTTTAATGACAACCGGTGGCATCATGTGAGGGCAGAAAGGAATGTTAAGGGAGCATCTCTTCAGGTAGACCAACTCCCTCAGAAGACACAACCCACTCCTGCTGATGGACATGTTCGACTACAGCTCAACAGTCAGCTCTTCATTGGTGAGTGCTATGAAAGTGCTTTTATGTCACTGATTGATCAGTTGATGGATGTGTGTTATGTATGTACATGTTTATGCATTGTACATGCATGTGTTGAGGGCAAAGGTCTTATTCAGTTTCAAGTGTCCCATTTCAGTTTCAAGTCTTATTTCAGTTTGTTCAAGTGTCTTATTCATTTTTCTCTCTACTTCATTCTTTGAAACAGGGTATCTCACTGAACCTAGACCTTACCAATTTGGCAAAGCTAACAGGAAAATGGGATTCAGGGAATGCCCGTCTCCATTCCCTAGTGTTATGATTACAAATGCATACTGTCATGCTTAGCTTTTGTTTTAATGTGAATCCAAATTTATGTCCTAATGCTTGTGCAACAAGCACTTACCGACTGAGCCATCTCCCCAGCCCCAAAGTGCTTCTGATAAAAACTAAGAATAGCTGCTATGATTGGTATTATTTGCTAATGATGCAATAGTTTCCAGGAACATGTACTATTGTTTCTTATTTGACATCACATTCTATAGGTATTGTCAACTGCTTACAGATGATCCCTCCAAAACATAGAATTTAGCCCCAAACTATTTGATATCCAAGTTTGAACAGCTCATATTCAGATGAATATTTGCACTTTGTCTGGTCCATTCATTAACATGCTTAATGTGATGATTACCAATAATTAGTGTGCTAATTTACTCATTGTCCCCTTTATTGAAAGAAAACTTGTCATAATTGTACCAGAAGTCACCAAATTTAAAACATGTACCCACAAAATCATCCAACTAATAAATGAATTGAACAATTCTCAATGGAGGAAAATTAATGATTGAAAATATTTGAAGAAAGTATTTTCATTATCTTTATAAATCAGGAATATACAAACTGAAACTACCATGAGAATCCAACTTACCCCACTCAGAATGGCCATCATGAAGAAAACAAATCACAGCAAATGCTGATGATTATGTGGAGGCAAAGAGTGACTCTATTCACTGCTTATGGGAAGATGAACTTGGGAAGCTACTATATAACAGTACAAAGGCTCCTCAAAAAATCTAAAAATAGAATTATGATACAACCCATATCTACACTCTAAGTCATATACTGCAGAAATATCTATACATAAATTTTTATTGCTACACACTATACAATAGCCAGGCAAGGTGACCATCAGTGGATTAATAAAGAAAATGTGGTACATATACACATGGAATTCTATTCTATTAAGAAGAATTAAATAATTTTAATTATAGAAAAATGGGTGGAACTAAAGGGTATCAGGCCAGACATAGTTATGGTCCCCAAATGCTCATGTGTCTGAATGCTTGGTCCATGGAGAGTAGCACTATTGAGAGGTGTTACCTTGTTAAAGGAAGTGTGGCACTGTGAGGGTGGGTCTTTGAGGTCGCCTATGCTCAAGCTCTGCCCAGTGTGGAATCCAGTCTCCTTCCATTGCTTATGGGATCAAAATGTAGAACTCTCAGTTCCTCCAGCACCAAGTCTACCTGCATTCTGCCATGCTTCCTATCGTGATGACAATGGACTAAACCTCTGTCACTGTAAGACAGCCCCAAATGAAATGTTTTCTCTTATAACAGTTGTTGTGGTCTTGTTGTCTCTTCACAGCAATAAAACCTAAATTAAGACAACAATTATCTCATGCTTTCTCTCCTATATGGAAGTTAGACGTTGTGAAAGCCTTTCAGGGTCCTGGTCTACATTATGGAAGCCTTTCAAAATCCTGGTCTTGCATTCCCTGTCTCTGTTTACCATCATCAGACTGCTACGTCTTGTGCTTCTTATTTATAACTGGGTTCTATTTCTTTATTCTTGTAGTTCATGTGTTTAAAGATCAGAGTTGTAGATGGCATAAGCTTTTCTTTAGTTTGCTTATTTATTACTTTAATGTTATTTTTCTTATAAAGGAAATTATATTTTTGCTACGTTGCTTTTCAGACTACTTGGGTCTTAGAAACCAAACAATTAGCTCTTATTTATTTATGCATCTTACAACAAATAAAGATACAATCTAATTAGAAACATGATTAAGTCATAAATAACTACACATCCTGCTTTACAGAAATTATGTACAATTTCTAGGTACTAATTGCTAATGATTAATTCAAGCATGTGTATATGTATGTATGTATGTATGTGTGCACTTTATGTGCACGTCTGCATATGTGCTTGTAATTACAAGGCAGGTTAATATACTATGAATCCATAGGACATAGCTTTAAGCATTATTGTTTCCTAAGTTAAGGTGATATTATCCTTCTTCAAAGGACTTGAAACCATCAAACTACCTGATGGAAGGAAAATACCAACAAAGTATGTGTGTTAGCTCTCCATTACTGAAACAAATACCTTAGCTAATCACCTTATAGAGAGAAGAGATTCAGGGTCAGCAAGATGGCTCAAAAGGTAAAGACACTTGCCACCACTTTTTTTTTCTTTTTTTTTTTTGTTTTTTTGAGGCAGGGTTTCTCTGTGTAGCCCTGGCTGTCCTGGAACTCGCTCTGTAGACCAGGCTGGCCTCGAACTCAGAAATCCTCCCTGCCTCTGCCTCCCAAGTGCTGGGATTAAAGGCGTGCGCCACCACCGCCGTCCTTGCCACCACTTTTAATGATCTGATTTCTAACTCCAGAACACACATGGTAGGAGAGAACGGAGACTCCACATGTGCTCCATAGCTCATGCTACCCCAGCCTATACATACATACATACATACACACATACATACATACATACATAACGCCTTATTTATAATAACCAGAAGCTGGAAAGAACCCAGATGTCCCTCAATGGAGGAATGGATTCAGAAGATGTGGTACATCTACACAATGGAATACTACTCTGCAATTAAAAACAATGAATTCACGAAATTCCTAGGCAAATGGTCAGATCTTGAAAATATCATCCTTAGTGAGGTAACCCAATCACAAAAGAACACACATGGTATGCAGTCACTGATAAGGGGATATTGACCCAGAATCTCGGAATACCCTAGACACAATCCGCATATCAATAGATTTCTAAAAAGATGGAAGGAGAGACCCCTGGTCCTGGAAAGACTGGATGTAGGGGAACGCCAGGACAGAGTAACGAGAGGGGGTTGAATGGAGAAAAGAGGGAGGGAAGGGGGCTTATGGGACTTTCGGGGAGGGAGGAAACGGGAAAGGGGAAGTGATTTGGAATGTAAATTAAAAAAATAAAATAAAATAAATAATAAAAAAAAGAGTCCTTTTTAGACTTGGAGCTTTGAATTTCAGTTCACAAATAGGCAGACCCATTGTGTTAAGATTTTTGAGGCCATTAGTTTTTGCCCAACATGCTGGGAGCAAGAGGACAAGGAAATTGCTCCCAGGTCAGAAAGTGAGTGTAGAATTAACCAGGGCCCCACAATCTCATTTGATGCCATGCCTACAATAAATTAAAAAGCTCCTACCAGGTGTTACCTCTTAAGGTTAATACCACCCGCTCCCCCAGTTGGAGGCTGAGTGTGTTAGCACATAGGCCTTTGTAGGATCCAGTGGAGGAATTGCTGGCTTCATGAGCACAGGGGTCCCTGCCTTAAACCAACTGTATCAGAGTCTCTGTAAAGAAGCTCTGGAGTCTGCATCTCACAGAATAATATAGCACTATAACATCACATATAATGATGTTAGCCCTGACAGTATTAGAAGCCTCTCTAAATACATTTTTAGCATTCAAGTTTGAGATGATAAACCATCTGTATATGTAGTATTTAGTTTTTGTTTCACACTGTATCTTTAGAGACAGGTATGTGATGTGAGGGACAGCTTGGATAGGTCAGTATCATTTCCTCCAGCTTTCCTAGCTTTGCTTCTCAGTCTCTTCCTAAGCTTTGACAGTTCGCCCAAGTAGGAAATTAACAGAATATATTTACATTATTGTGAAGATTTTTAAATGTCACATATAGCCATAATAATGTGTATCACTGTTCATAAACATAATTAAAATGATGTTTATGTGATTTGTATTTTGTGAAACTAAAAGATATTTTATAATGAATGTTCACCAATGTCAATATTTTTATAAGCTGAATAATGTTTTATTCAGTGCCATGTAAGGTTTCCTGATATGCAATGAACGCATATGTTTTCATTGTTTTCTATGCCAACAATGCCTCCGACAAATTTCAATTTTTTTCTTGCCTAACTCCATAAGGTCTGAGTTTACATGGACAGAAAATCCTAAATAAAATACCAAGGAACACATTTGTATTTGCAGTGCTTCCCTTGTAGGGGGAACGGCCAGCAGGCAGAAGGGCTTCCTGGGATGTATCCGGTCCCTTCAGGTGAATGGGATGGCACTTGACCTAGAGGGAAGGGCTGTAATGACACCAGGAGTGGAACCAGGATGCTCAGGTCACTGCAGCAGCTATGGACATCTGTGTCGCAATGGAGGAAAGTGTCAAGAGAAACACAGAGGGATTGCTTGTGACTGTGCCTTCTCTGCCTACGATGGACCGCTGTGCTCACATGGTATGTCCAAGAAATAAATCATGGAGATGTGAGACTCCTCTGGCATTGGGCCTTATAATGACAGCATAAGATGATGTAGTTGTTTGACTATGAATATCTTTAGAAACCTAAGGCTATTCCATAGATCAGCCTTCTCTGGGTTAATTATTTGGAGGCCCTTAGTTCTACTCCTGTCCTTTGCTCAATGCTGATATTCTCAGAATCATCTTGTTTCCAGAATTCTATCCTTAAATCGCTCTGATTTTCCGATCATCTAAGCATCATTGTCACCTATCACTAATATAAGGTGATATAAAGGGATCTCTTTTTTTAATTATTTAGTTTTAATTATATGTATACGCTTGTGTCTGTGCAGGAGTGCATCACTTGTAAAGGCCAGAAAAGGAAATAAGATACCCCATAACTGGGAAAAATGTACATTTAATTAAATATGACACGACCTTAATAGGACTACTCAAACATTGGTCATTAGGTGTTTAAATGTCCTTAAGAAGCAATTTGCAATATAACATATTTCCTGCTAATCCTGATTCATTCTAAATGAAGGGACTGGTTTGAGTCTAGAATGTACCACTTTACTAACTTCTTGAATATGCTTAAAATTATAAATACTTTAATGGAACCTCCTAGAATATTTATTCATTAAAATCATCCTTGGTATATGTTTAACAGTATAAGGAACTTTATTTGCTGTAAAAATTATGGAACTTTCAGAGGCATTTTGAGAATCAGTTGTCTAGAAGTAATTGAAGTTTTGGAAAGCACCTTTAAAAAGACTTCTATTCATCTACTTGAATATATTACAGTATAAGGTCTGTGATGGTCATTCTAATGTTACTTAATAACCTAAAATTACACTAGATAAAGACATTGTGTTGTGGGTAAATAAGAATTGGCTTTTTGGTAAATCAAGAGTATTTTATGCCTAAATTCTCCTTTTCTTTTACTTTTTTTGTTTTATAATGATAATAATTATTATTATGATTTTAGACATGTTTTCTAACTGAGGTCAACCTCAAATTCCCTGTGTAACCAAAGATGGCCTGAGCTTTTCATCATTGTGCCTATACTTTCTAAGTTCTGGGGACTGAACCAAGGATCTCATACATCCTAGTCAAGCACTCTATCAACTGAGTTATATTCCTATCCCAAATATTCATTTAACATTTTTATTTTATTATACTTTTTTATCTATTTTGTGATGCTATAGTTTGAAGCCAAGGTTTTATGAATGCTAGACTTTAAATTTCATTATCTAAAATAATAATATGGATATTTAATGAATTCCCTTGTGTTTTATGGAAATAGGAATATAAAATTTCATTGCAAGATAAAGACCACCTCTCAATACCTTCATTTTATTAAGCATGTGTGTGTGTGTGTGTGTGTGTGTGTGTGTGTGTGTGTGTGTATGCCTGAACATGCACATATGCATGTATATGTGGACATTTCTGTACTAAATATGTCTGGAAGTAATATGACACAAAATTAGGGTGTTAACCTGTGGTGATTTGAAATAAGAATGTCCTCCATAGCCTTATGCATTTGAATACTTGGTCCACAGTTGGTGGTTGGTGGAGAATTTCTGGAAAAAGTATGTCACTGAGGGTGGGCTTTGAGAACCTATATCACTAGCCCACTTCCAGAACACACACACACACACTCTCTCTCTCTCTCTCTCTCTCTCTCTCTCTCTCTCTCTCTCTCTCTCTCTCTCGGAAATGAGATGTGATCACTCATCTCCCTGCTCCTGTCATGGCTTCCCTGCCATTATGGACATCGAGCCCTCTGCAACCACAATCAAAAATAAAATCTTTCTTAAGTTACTTTCAGTCATGATATTTATCACAGCAACAACAAAAAACTAGCTAACACATATCCTTTAAAAATTATTTTAGGAGAAACTAAGAATCACTTTGTCTTTTCTCTCAGTACAAGTGCAGAGATCACCTAAGATAAGATTTTGTTTTCTTTTTTTTAAAGATTTATTTATTCATTTTATGTATATAAGTACACTGTAGCTGTCTTCAGACACACCAGAAAAGAGCATCAGATACCATTACAGATGGTTGTGAGCCACATGTGGCTGCTGGGAATTGAACTCAAGACCTTTGGAATAGCAGTCAGAGCTCTTAACCAATGAACCATCTCTCCAACCCACGATTTTGTTTTCCAGTTAACATTGAATAGTAAATTTGAGAAATCTTTGGCATGGAAAAGTTTCCTAGGACTTAAGTTAAAATGATGGACCAGAAGTTTGCTTCCATGTGACCAGGTAAAGGGAAAAAGTCAAAGTAAGAGAAAAAAATAAGCTCTATTCCAAAGAGGAAGAGAGGAATGATTTTGGAAATTTATAAAGGTGTTAATAGGACAGCTGAACATGTGAAGAAAAGAAAGGTGACACTGTATAAAGAAGCAAACCAAACACAACAGCAGGAGGGTTCCTTAGCATGGAGGAAGCAGAAGCCTTATCCAAAGGTCACCCAGGCAGCCTTCAGGGAAGGGTCAGGCAGAACTCTCTCAGGAAAATCCCACAGCAACCCCAATCCTCAAATGCAAGGCTGACTTTGCTGAGACCATGATTACTATGATGGATGGTCAGCAGCGGAGTAGGATTTCTTTCTGTTCTCTACATGATTGTAAAGGCATCTTTGGGAGCCAACTTGGGAGAGATGGGGGCCTGAAAACAAGAATCACAAGTCAAGGATCTTTAATTCAACCTTCCTCACACCAGATGAGATACAGGCCTGCAAAGCAATGGTGGAGAGCAGGAGGTCTGGACATTGACACTCTAAAAGAACACATGACAGGGGTTTGGCCCAGAGAATGAGGAGACAGCAAAAGGCGGCCTAGCTCCCAGTAGCAAAGTCAGTTATTTGCTTTGCTACCAAAATCAGATAGGGTCATTATAAAATAAGGTAGAACAATTTTCTTGATGAATATAAATGCAAAAGTTTCAAATGAAATTCTTGCAAAATGAACCCGAGAATGCATTCAGAATATCATGACCATGCTGGCTTCATCCTGGAGTTGCCAGGGCGTCTCAAAGTTTCTGATAATTGTCAATTCTAGACTTTTGATATATCAAGAATTGTTACTTTTTCAGACTTCACTTCCTTAACATTTGAAAATTGAGAAAATCAAAACAGGAAAACATTTTAAGTAGAAAAAAAAATTAAGGGAAAATAGCAACTTTATCCACCAGGATATTTACAGATTGGAGTCATTCTTTAAATATATGTCAGTTGACATTTGTGTTGCTTCCATTGTATTAACATAACAAATATGTTTTTCATTCTAGAGATTTCTGCATATTTTGAAACAGGTTCCTCAGTGACCTATGATTTTCAAGAATATTCCCCACAGAGTGAAAATGCCAGCTACCTGGCTTCTTCATTGCATGGGGATGTCATACTGTCCAGAGAAACCATCACACTGAGCTTCCGAACCACACAGACACCTTGCTTATTGCTTTATGTGAGCTCTTTCTATGAGGAATACCTTTCAGTTATCCTGGCCAACAATGGTGAGTATATTTTGAATACGCTGAAATAAGCAATCAAGCAACAAGCCAAAGAAAATAATAACAAACAATCAAAACACTAAATTAGAAAATAGGGTTGCAAGCTCTATTCAACACTGAAAAAGTTGCATGGCTTCTGCTTTAGTATTTCAGGGCTATCCATAGTGGATGTCATAGAAGCTAGTGTTACTGTCTAGGGGGACTTGGATCTGGTTTATTTTCTCCAGGAAACCAATCATAGTCCAAGCAAGCAAATGAATGTTAATGAAAGCCGGAGCAGACACACAGTAATGCATGCAAAGTCAGACTCTCCACAAATGAAGAAATTCAACTTTGTATGACAAAGCCAAACTTGTATGTGTTTGAGAAGGTAATAAATTACCTTTTCCTTCAGAATTGGGTGTTTTGGACTATTACAGGAGATTGGACAATCCAGAAAAGAAAAGAAAAGAAAAGAAAAGAAAAGAAAAGCTGATTGGATGAACCCCCTTGTGGGAGATTTGAAAATTTCACCAGACAGTTCCCTCCACTCATCAAGTTTTTATGTTTAAGAGAGAGAAAAACATGAAATCAGACATCTTAAATACTTAAGTGAAAAGTACATTAATCTACCTACTCTTTTCACTGTCTGTCTGTCAAATCTCTCACTACCATTTTAAAATCAAATTAAGATGCTTTTATAGTTGTATAGATTAGATTTGGTATGAAGTACTTGTTGAAAAGATCTCTAATACCACATGATGATCTGAGTTTGTTTTGAAGTTCATTCTGAAAAAAAAGATATTAAATGCTGGGCATTATATTCAGCTTATTCTAGGTCAATTTAAGGGTCATTAATGCAGGTGAAATAATAAAACTATATAAAAGTTAATTCCTATAAAAGAAACAATGATGGCATTGTTCTTTATCTCATTAGTTAGTGGTGGAGAAACCAGTTAGAGCAAATGAGTCTTTCTACCAGTGGCAATTGGGGCAGCCCAAGTTTGCACAGTTGGGTGATAAAGGTATAAGTCTATTAGGTCTAAAACATTTAATTTCTATAAAATCAAGGACTTATGAAACTGTAGGATGTGGACAGTTAAGGTGAGCCTATGTTGTGTGGACATATCTGTCTTATAACAAAATCCTTTTTCTGTATTTTAGTCATTTAAAAGACCTTTAGAAAAAGTATGGTTCTTAGATGAATTTCAAATGAAATAACTTTTATGAAAATCATTGTAATAACTATTGTAACTAAGCATAAATATAGCATAGCACATATTTTTATAATTTCCACAATCAAATATCATAGTCATGATTTAGATTGAGTTCTGAATTTTCATGTATGTTATTTAAATTCTTTGTTTAAGAAATCTGGGGAAGCCGGGCGGTGGTGGCGCACGCCTTTAATTCCAGCACTTGGGAGGCAGAGGCAGGAGGATTTCTGAGTTCGAGGCCAGCCTGGTCTACAAAGTGAGTTCCAGGACAGCCAGAGCTACACAGAGAAACCCTGTCTCAAAAAAAAAAAAAAAAAAAAAAAAAAAAAAAAAAAAACAAAACAAAAAGAAATCTGGGGAAATTACTTATATCAGTACATTTGGTTTTTACTTTAAAATATGGTATATTTGGACTCACAGTTGGACCATAAACTACACTGAAATAATCACTATGTCAGGAACAGTAACTTTTGGGTGCTTTCAAGTCAGTGCTAAATACATCCAAAGGTGCATTTAGTAAATAATCCTAAAATGCTCTAGAATTTGTACCAAGAGATCTAAAAAATGGCATTATAATTCAAAAAATGTCATTATTTTCCTCTATAGGAAGTTTGCAGGTGAGGTACAAGCTGGACAGACATCGGAATGCAGATGCTTTCAACTTTGACCTTAAAAACTTAGCAGACGGCCACTTTCACCAGCTGATGATTAACAGAGAAGAAGCTGAAGTCTCTGTAGAGGTGAGACAGCAATGCTGAAGAAAAATAACTGCAGGGTGTCTATAAGATTTAATAATTAAAGGTCAAGAAATCAATAATGAACATTAATAAAAAGCAATCCATTCCGTGTTCTCCATCAATGAAGGCTGGAAAGCCAAATGTAACCAAGATGTGGGGGGCAGGGAAAGGGTGTTTATTTTGGCTTGTTTGCCAGTCACTCTTTGGCCCTTTGAAATGTCAAACTGTTCTTAGTTATTTCACTTTATCTAATAGAGAAATGTCTAGTTTTTCATGGTGAATACAGGTTGAATGCTTCATTACTGTTTCAATGGTAACATGTCCTGTGTGGTTATAAGAGAGCTTATACTGCAACAACTTAAACACAAGAAACTCACAAAGATGGGAATAAATGAGGAAACAGAATAAGCTAATTTTCTCTGGCATTTGAAGGTAAATATATTTTAAGTCTATTCATAAAACTCTGTTTTTAGCTGCATATGCCATGGTCTCCAGACAATGAGTTTTGAAGTCAGAAACAACTGGTTCTGTGGCTGGAGGGAGTGCTTATCAGTTAAAAGCACACACTGCTCCTGGAAAAAGACCCAAGTTTCATTCTCAGCACTTTTGCCAGGAAGCACATACTGTCTGTAACTCCAACTCCAAGGGCTGTGTTGCTGTCTTCTGGCCTCCACAGGCACTGAACTCTCTGGCATACACACACACACACACACACACACACACACACACACACACACACACACCTAAATAAAAAGAAAATAAATTAAAGTTAAAACAACTGATTCCATCCTTTTGGGATTCTGTCAATTACAGACCCATTATGAAGAAAAGTAGAGTAGGAAAAGGATGAGAATTTGGGAGAGTATGCCAGCTTTATAAGATAGCCTCCCCTCAATATCCTGTTAAAGCAGAATTTTTTTTATTGAATATATTCTTCATTTACATTTTAAATGTTATACCCTTTCCCTGTTTCCCTCCCCACAAAAAGCCCCAAACCATCCTCCCACCCCCTGCCTCCAAGAATATGCCCCTCTACCCAACCCACTCCCACCTTCCCCACCCCCTCGATTTCCCTTTGTTGGGTCATCTATTGAGCCTTCACTGGATCAAGGACCTCTCCTCCCACTGATGCCCGACAAGGCTTTCCTTTGTCACTCTTTTGGCTGGAACCATGTGTACCCCTTGGTTGATGGCTTAGTCCCTGGGAGCCGTGGAGCATCTGGTTGGTTGTTCTTCCTATGGTGTTGCAAACCCCTTCAGTTCCTTATGTCTGCCCTCCAACTCCTCCATCAAGGACCCTGCACTCAGTCCAATGGTTGGCTGCTAGCATCTGCCTCTGTATATGTAAGGCTCTGGCAGGGCCCCTCCGGAGACAACCATAACAGACTCCCTTCAGTATGCACTTCTTGTCATCTATAGTAGTGTTGGGGTTTGGTGACTGTTTATAGGATGAATCCCCAGGTAGGACCGTCTCTGGGTGGCCTTTCCTTCAGTCACTGCTCCACACTTTGTCTCCATAATTTAAAGCAGAATTTTTAAAGCTTCATTACAGTACACACGAGTGACTTAATCTCTCTCTCCCTCCCTCCCTCCCTCCCTCCCACCCTTCCTCCCTTCCTTCCCATCTCTCTCTTCCTCTCTCTCCTATTCACTTCCTGTGGTATATTTCATAGGTTAACCAGAGTACAAAGAGACAAGTCATCTTGTCCTCAGGGACTGAATTCAATGCTGTCAAATCGCTTATATTGGGAAAGGTTTTAGGTAAGTGGAAGAAACAGCTTTTCCTGAAAAGAACATCACATCATAAGTGTCATGTCACAGAGTCTGGATGCATTCATTTTGCTGAAAGAAGCTCTTTGTCTTATTTTAATAATTATTTCACACTGAGTGGCAATCACGGTACAGATTTTACTCATGTTGAATGCATGTTCAATCATGGGTAAGTGCCTTTTGGCAAATGAGCAGAGTCATTCCTTGAAGATTCTCACTTAGCAGTCACAGTTATGCATAATGAGGCTGACACTTCCTGGAAAGTGAAAACACCAGGACAGTTTCAGCATCAACTCCAAGGACCTCTGTTGAGATTTGGTCTTTTGCTATGCTAAATACTGGTTGCTCCCAGAGACTGCACATATACCCATGTGATGCTTTGTGACTTTGCCCCCAGGTTACCCCTGATTGATAAATAAAGATGACAACAGCCAATAACTGGGCAGAAGATACATAGGTGAGATTTAGGGTTCCCAGGCTTGGGGTCAGAGGAGAACCACAAAGTGGGCAAAAAAAATAGAGAAAGAAGCCACCATGGGGTGAGAATCTTAAAATAGTGTCCAATTATGAGTTGGCTAATTGAATTAAGAGCAGCCTAGACTAAACATGGCAAATTATATAATGGGTTTGTTGACTGGAAAATAGACACAATAGCATAGAGGGTAGATACATGCCTAGCTCCTGTGCTGATTAAGGCTTATTGTAAATATGAAGGTTGTGTGTCTTTTAACTGGGAACTAAATGGTCAAAAGCACGGTAGAAACCCCGGACTAAGATTTAATATTTTCTACAAAAGACCTCCATCAAGTGATAAAACTACCTGTGCACTGAAGTTGAAAAAGAAATGATCAATTTTCCCAACAGGTAAATACAGAATGGGCTCTGCCCAAATCTGTTTGTTCAGATGCCTTTGATGATTTTAAATCACATTCATAACTATCTATTATATGGAAGGAAGATGGATTAATTGGTTATGGCAAGACAAGGCAACATTTTAAACCCAGTTTAACTCTAAATTTGATATAATGATAGCCAAGGGATAGGATCTATCTGTAAAGAAATACATCTAGTTTGAACTGGACACAGCAGCACATATCTATTATCCCAGCACTATAATTCTGAGTTCAGTTCCCAGCACCTATGTTCAGGTGATCATAGTTGCCCATAACTCCAGCTCTAGGGCATCAAACATCTTCTGACTTCCAAAGTGTCCTGGTTAATTTTATGTCAACTTGACACAGTTGTCTTGGAAGAGGAACCTCAGTGGAGAAGATGCCTCCATCAGATTTCCTGTGGGCAGGTCTGTGGAGCATTTTCTGGATTGTTAATTGATAAAGGAGGACCCAGCCTACTTCAGGCAGTGCTACCCTTTGACAAGTGGTCCTGAGTGGTAGAAGAAAGCAGACTGAGCAACATTTAAGGAACAAGCCAGTAAGCAGCATTCCTCCATGGCTTCTGCTTCAGTTCCTGCCTCCAGATTCCTACCTTGAATTTCTGCCCTAACTCCTATAATGGGTTGTGAGATAGAAGTAGAAAAGGAAATAAATCCTTGCTTCCCCACGTTGCTTTTGGTCATGGTGTTTTATCAAAGCAGTAGAAACACTAACACACACACACACACACACACACACACACACACACACACACACACAAATAAAGTGTGAAAATAATATATTTGAAAAAATTTAGGCCCAAAGCTAGGTATGGTGGTACATGCCTCTAATCTCAGTACTTAAAAGGCATAGTCAGGAAGACAACAAGTTTGAAGCTAACCTGCTTGTATAATGAGACCCAAAACAGAAACAAACAAAAAAGTTAAACTAAAATTAAGCAAGGAAGCATATACCTGATGTAAATGACTCCCCTAAATTATGAATATTCAGCTTTTCTATTTTGTTAATACTTTGAAATAGAAATAATAATCAAAGGAGCAATAAAGCAATTCATATTTTAAACAACTATCTTAGAATGAATTCTGCTGTATTTTGCTACTTCCAAATCTCTTAATAATTGTAGCAAGATTATACTTTTATATTAAAACTTATAGTTCAAATTATTTTTTGTTCCTTTAACTTACAATAAGATAGACCAATAACCTGATAAAGTGCTATAGAGTCTTGTATTTCTTGGTCTACTTGATAAAAACTTGCAGAGACCTCTATCATCTTTGTAAGATTGGATTTAAGGTCATTTTCTTGTTTTTCAGTCATGCATTAGGATACCCAAGGCTTGCTGTAGTGGAGTAGCTATGCTTTAAAGGTGCCAATATTGCCCTGACCCTTGTTGATTGTGTTCTTTTGAGGATCTCTAGCCATCTGGATGGTTTTGGACCCTGGTTGCTCTTGTTGTAGTAGGTATTGAGAGGAGAGTGAACCTCCATGGTCCTGGTGTTGCAGGCTTCTCATGGGTATCCTTGGGCTCTATGGTGTCAAACCTGCAGCTTTATATGGTTCAGAAGCCTTCAAGGTTTGATACTTGATAGAAACTTGTAGAAATACTAAAAAACAGCCTGTCTTTCCCATATCACAGGTAAAACCACATAAGAAATCTTTAAAATCCAGTGAGATATGAGATTTTACATTTTTAAAGGAAGATAAAGGGTTAAATATATGAGTTAACCTTTCTTTAACTTATCTTAAAGTAAGTCACCCAGAATAAATTATTTGTAGACATGCCTTTAACAGAAAACTGAGACTTTCCTAAAGTAACCTACTAACTCTGAGCCAGTGAGGATCATTTGTGGTGTAAGATCTTTAAATGCTGGAAGCCTTCTGTGATGATGAACATGTCCTGCCTCTTTGCTGCCCTGTGTCATCTTCTTTGGATATATCTGCTTTTTATAGGGATTGAATTGCTTATTTTACTTAATTTTACTTGATTTGACTCACAATGTCTCCATGTGTCCAGATTGTCCATTTTCTTATTTCTCTAGTTATTTATTTTAATTCAATTAGGTGTTACCTTGTCAGGACCTATTATATATGACAGTGCTCTAGGAAGACAGCCCTACCTAAAATACATTTTGTCTACTTTCTCAAATGCTGATCTTTCAAATCCAATGATTAGAGATTTATTTCTCTGGCACAAAGTCTATGCTTAGCCTAAGAATGTTAACAGAAAACATAATAAGACATCTATGCAAAAGTGAATGTATTCAAGAACATGTTTCAAAGCAGAAAATGAGGACTTGAAGGGCTCTAGATTCAGGACCACAAGTTGAACGAGCAGAGAGGCCAGGAAGGTCTGTTTTTTGTTATAGTCACTACACTAAATGTGAATGGATTAAAGTGTCATAACAGCGTTTAAAAATCTTGCAGTGTTGAAAAAGAAGTGCTATGCCAGAAACTAACAAGTATAAGCTAATATGTGTTGCAGAAAATATTAAAAAGATCAACAAGTTCCCATGCTACACCTACCTATTCTCTGCCCCAGCAGGCTGGCCAGCCTAGTCTTATCTTGTGGAGACTCTGACTCAGAGCTCCAAAATCTCTCCACTCAGCTCTCTAAGTTCCTACAGCAGGTCGCTACCACACCAGCTCCATGCTTCAAAACCCTCACGGCCTTTGTGGTGCACATCTGGCAAACCCAGTCTTTGCAACCGTACCTTTCTCTCGAGAACCCAGTTGAATCTTTATGTGAAGGAAAACACCACACAAACTTAGTTCAGAAACAATGGTAACTCAATCTCTGGGCACAACAACTAGAATCCTAATCTTATAAGTCATACTAAATCTAAATCCTCCAGTGGTGAATCCTGGCAGATTCTCCATATATGCTGGGAGACACTAGTAGCTACATCTTGCCCTCTCGATCTCCCCATCCAAAAAGCCCTAACTCTCTCCTGCTTCCTCTCTTCCAGCATTTGGGAGACAGAAGCAGGTGGATCTCTGTGAATTCAAGGACAATAAGGGCTACATAGTGAGACCTTACCTCCAATGAACAAACAACAACAACAAAAAGACTGAATAAAATAAGCCAAAACAATGAACTCAGAGCTCTGTCCTCATTTCCTGGAGTTGATTTACTGTAAATAGTAAACTCATTGGCTGTGAGTTCCATTAAAAGTGTATTTTAACAGAGTATGACAACCTCAGTTCCATCCCCAAGATCCACAGGACAGGAGAGAACACATTTCTGAAAGTTGTTTTCTGACCACTACAGCATGCATTTGCCACAAAAAAAAATGAATAAATAAATGTAATTTCTAAAAATTAACTGTGTTTTAATGATTTGGTTTAGAAATTAAATGAACTAAGGTTGGTTAATTTCAAACTGGGTGTGGTAGTGCACAGCTACAATCCACTGCAGTGCACAAGCAAAGGTCAAGGTCATCCCTCTATAGAGCTTATTACAAAGCTAGCATTGCCTCTGGAAGCCACCATGATTAAAAGGCTCCCTCTGGTGAGCATGGTCTAACAACAGAAGGCTGCACTTCCCAGGAGCTGGTGACCAGGAGGGTGCTTGCTTCAGTTCTGCCCCTGATCCTGACCATGTCCCCCTCTCCTGCCTGCAGAACCCCTGGATGCTGACCCCGAAACGCAGCAGGCAGCTGCTCAGGGCTTCACAGGCTGCCTCTCTTCTGTGAGATTTGGCTTAGAAGTCCCACTGAAGGCTGCACTGAATCAGAACTGGGCCAGAGTCACTATTCAAGGCGGTGTGACCACTGCAGCTCATTGTGCCGAAGGCCCTGGTTCTGCAGTGAAGAAACTGTCTCCAAGGCCCTCTATAGGTGCAGGTGTGTGTGGTCCCCTGTGTCCCCAGCCTTCCTACACACACACACACACACACACACACACACAGACACACACACATTGTAATCTGCTCCTTTTGGGAGAGTTTCCAAGTCTCTGTTTCTCTCCCCATTTTCTTCTGCAGGTCGTTCTGGATCCACAGAAGATAGACAGCCCCTTCCTAACACAGACAGGAGTGATCCTGGGATCATTGGAGGTAAAAGGACTTGCCAATATGATTTTTGCATTATTACTATTTTGACAGCAAGTTAAGTAGTGTAGTAGAAAATGAATCAACATTCAATGGTGAGGTCAAAGAGCTGTGTTTGAGTACTGGTTTTTCTTGAGTTACTGTTTATGAATTACCTTCTCTAGACATTCTTAGTGTAATATTGGTAATTCTAAAAGAATAGTTACAAAATAAATTTCTTAATATGAAAGTAACTGTGCTGGCAGAACTACAAGTAACTAAGCCATGGCTTGGGCTTTAGTATACTACCTGTGAATTATAACCTAAGATAATTAGTGGTCCTGAGGTCTCCCACTCAGTTACCCTGACTTCCTGCTGGTTGCATGTATAGCTAGGCCTGAGAGTCACTGCTATTCCTGAGGTTTCAGTGGTTTGGAACATTTATACCTGATTCTCAAATATCCACACAAAAGTAATAAATGTCCCTATAATAATTTTTAGTAATAAAGATTGTCTATTGTTATACTACCATCTCAAAAATATAGTATCATAGAAGGTATTTAAAACAATTTCATAAGACTGGTGAAATGTCTCAGTAGAAAAAGCATGTACTATGTAAGCATGAGGATCTGAGTCCCCATTTCCAAAGCCTACCTAAAAGACAGAGACAGTAGCACGTGTCTATAATCCTTACACTCCTAAAGCTGAGACAGAAGAATACATGGACCAGCTAGCGTGACATACACAGCAATGTACAATGAGAAACCCTGTCTTGAAAAAAGGTAGAAGACAAAGAATGGCATTCAAGATTGTCTTTTGTGTTTTTTGTTTTGTTTTGTTTTGTTTCTTTCTTTCTTTTTTTTATTTTCTAAGTTTTTTTATTTACATTCCAAATAATTTCCCCTTTGAACATTTACATTATGTTACAAACACATTTGTACAACACACACACACACACATCAGTAAAATACACCTATTTAATTAGGCTAACAGTAATATTTATACTACTTTAGTGTTAAGCACTAGATACTTTTTAAATTAAAACTTCCCTCCAGTTACTGAAGGGCTTAAAACTTGTGTATGTGTTTTTCTTTTAAATCAAAGATCATTCACTCAAATATAATCATACTTAGGGAAGAAGTCTAACAAGTCTATCCCAAAATAGTAATAACTGAGAATGCCATCAAACTGTTATAGAAGTACATGACCTTAAATTCCTGTTCGACCCAAACTACTGATCAATGCTGTCAGTCACACCTCTACTCAGGGCTCAGTATTCTTTTTTTTTTCTTTTTCTTTTTTTCTTTTTTTTTTATTAATCATTCGATTTGTTTACATCTCAAATGATATCCCACTTCTCAGTCATCCCTTCACCAATCCCCCATCCCACATCTGCCCTTCACCCTCCCCTTTGCCTGTGTGAGGGTGCTCCCCGACCCACCCACACTTTCCCATCCCACCCCACCCCCGCTCCAGCATCCCTCTACACTGGGGCATCAAACCTCCCCAGGAATAAGGGCCTCCCCTCCTATTGCTGTCAAGCAAGGCCATCCTCTGCTACATACATATCTGGAGCCATGGAACCCTCTAGGTACACTCCTTGGTTGGTAGTCTAGTCTCTGGGAGAACTGGGTGGTCAGGTCAGCCTATGTTGTTCTTCCAATGGGGTTGCAATCCCCCTCCGCTCCTCTAGTCCTTCCACCAACTCCCCCACCAAGTTCCCTGAGCTCAGTCTCAGGCCCAAGCATCCGAATCTGCATTGGTCAGTTGCTGGCCATACCTCTAAAGTAACCACCACACCAGGTTCCTGTCAGCAAGCCCCTTGGCCACGGCAATAGTGTTGGGTTTGGTGTCTGCAGACATGATGTTTCCCCAGATGGGGCAGTCCCTGGTTGGCCCTTCCTTCACTCTCTGTTCCACTTTTCGTCCCTGTTCTTCCTTTGAACAGGAACATTTCTGGGTTAGTATTCTAATTTGTGTTTTTCCTTTTCTCTCTCCAGGAATAACAGCAGTTGCGATATTTATTTTGCTTTGTGTGTCTGCCATAGCCATACGGGTTCATCAACAGAAAAGATTACACCAGAAAAATGAGTCAACTGTTTCAAAAACTGAAGAGTGCTAAGACTGCTCTCAAAAGTGAAGTATGAGTTGAAACAGAAGCAGTCTTCTTAGGTGACTATGGCTGGCCTGACTCTTGGCAATCCCGTTCCTCCTGTGCCAGGGAGTGCCCAGCGCCAGCTTACAGAGGACTAACAGTCTCAGTCTCCAGGAGGCTGGCTCCTTCCCTCAGCAAAACTCTCCCTCCTAGCAATTTACTAGCAAGGGAATGGGGTCATTAATCATGGTGGAGTAGTTTCCCCAGGTGGAATGCTCTTTTCTAAATAGGGCTTTAATTTGTGTAACACTTATGAATTTTAACTGAGAAACTAAGTAGCCATCAAGCTACGGTCCTGCTTAGAAAATGGGACAGAACTGTCATTCAGATAAAGTTAAACAGTTGTTGGTTTTGGTTGTTGTTGTTGTTGCTGTTATTGTTGTTACTTGAAAGCTTGTCTGGGATCTCTTTGTTACTCTTCTGCCAACATGTATAAAATAGAGCTATTTAGCCTGCATCTCCATGGTCCTGGAATGCAGGGTCAAGTGCCCTGTTTAAAAAAAAAAAAAAATGACAGCAACTTTCCTGTCTGCTGGCCAATACAGAGATGCCTGGAAATATTTTTGGTGCACTGCTCTTTTCTAGTTGACTGTTTCTAATCATTTTGATAAATTTCAAAGTTGAAACTAGTATTGAATGTTATGAAATTTTAATGTCGGTTTTTGTAATGGGACAGAAAATTAATAGGTAACGAGATGGATGCATAGTCAATAGCCACTAAGGAAGGATGCTGTTTTCTTTGTAATTTGTAATTATAGGTTTTTATAAATTATGATCATGTTTTAAACTAAATTTATAGCCATATATACTGTTTCTTACTCAACAACACCCAAGTCGAATATAATCTTAAGCTAATTAACTACCAATTATTGAAAAAATCTGTCAGCTTTTCTTTATTGTTCTGTATTTCTATTTTTCTAAAAGTTGTAACCAATATGCTTTGAATTTCTATGACTATATGAATAGGTAGAGAACATCTTTTCAATTTATTAGACAAATTAGCTCCAGCTGAAAACCCCCCATTCCTTTTCCAAAGTTGGAATTGCTTTGGGCATAAATCCTATATATTATGCCCTCTGTTCAGTTTTATAGTGTAAACCGAAGGGTGCTAACTCCAAGGAAAGTCAGCACTTAAATAATCTGCATTAAACATACTACCTAATCACAAGTTTATGATCACAGAAACAAATTTAGATTCTCACAAATTGAGTATGTACTAATAACTGAAGTATGTCTCACTAGGGTTTCTACACACACTAAAAACAGAGGATGGAATTTATTTCATGGAGACAGTTGCAGGAACAAATAATGAGGCAGTGTTATCTGATAATGAAATGAACTAGTTTATACCAGTTATAGTAAAGTCAATGATGCTACGTTCACCAGGATCCAGATACTGATTGACTGCCAAGGACTAATGAGGTTGAACAGCTCATCCATATCTGGGAAAGTTTGAAATATTCCACTTCAACATTAACACTTTATAATGGAATTTCTATCTCATTTGTGTTATTTTTGAAAGAGGGAATATAAATCTCCTCTGTCTTAAAACTGTTCCTAGTATTCTCATTTTCATTGATATTTATGTGGTGGGCGGTTTTCTATTTATATTGTATTATTGTATATATGTGTGCTTATATATATGGTAATATGTGGGAGACACAACTTCATAAATAATATATGCTTTGTGGATTTTTTCTCATGAGCCTTTTTAGAATAAGGACATTGTTACATTTTATTAGCCAATATAAGCCCCTGTAGTCACTATAACTTTTACAAGCGCATCTCTTATTTCACAGAAAACTTTAGAAGCTGGAATTTCACAGGGTTCAAGAAGATAAATTCCCACAGCCCATCCATACTTTCAGCAAGACAGCAAAACTAAATCATCAAATTGCCTTGATATGTCATCTACTAACAGTCTTCCAAGACGACTTTCAGATTTTGTCTTTTTATTTGAAAATAAATTCATTTTTGAGATATGATAGGGAAACTAAGGGAAGTTGTATAAAAATAAATTCATTTTTGAAATAAAATAATTATTTTAAGGAAAGTTGTGTAAAACAAATTATAAAGTGATTTTTCCTAATTTGCACAAATGTATGCAGGTAAGTTCATTCTGTACTGGTTTAACATAACATAAATGAAAATAAATCTTTACTCATTGCTAGATCAAAACTATGTGAATGTACATGTTTAAAGTTTTGTCAGAAAACAAATGTTCAAGAATAAGCTAACTAAAGTCTGTTTTCAGTGCTTCTGCTGTTGTAATGAAAATCCTAAACATTCTTAGGATATATAGAGGTTAGTTGCAAGTCATACCCTTCTATGATAGAAAACTAAAAGTAGTTTCCCCAAAATTTTGTTCTCAAAGAAGAAAATAAGTTCTACCTATTGTTATAGTATTAATATGCCTTACCAGTTAGGAATTATTCCACCCACTTAGAGATTAATAAAGAAAAAACCTTCAATGTAGCACATGTCTGACTCTAGCTAATGCCCAAAGAGAAACTGGCAGTAAATAGATTTCACTAGTTTATAAACACCTTAGGCATATGCATATTATTTATGCTGTCATGCTTAAATATCTTTTAGTTCCCAGCCCCAGGTTATACTTTGAACAATATAAACAGAGACAGAAGACTTCAAGTCTGCCCACTTGGGCAGATGGGAGATTTACACAGCAAAGATACTGACAGGATTATTTAAGTGTTGCTCTTTTCCAACAACCGTTACCCAGGTTAATCTTGCCCACCTGACAGAATTATGCTTCCCCTATAGTGGACTTAATGGCAGACCAGGAGATGATGGTTTTAACCCTGTACTGCACCCTTGAGCTGCTTCTTAAAAGCCTGTTCTTTGGGGGGGGTTGGTGGGGGGCGTTGGGGATAGCTTTAATGACTGATTATATATATCTCCTTTTGTTATGGGAATGGAGCCTAAGAGGAGGTCAATCTTGATGAATAAACATTAGCAAAAAGTTCTCAGCAATCCTAAACTTTATAGTACAAAGCTTTCTTTCCTACAGCTTGTTGAAGTCTAGTAAGTATACCATTTACAGTACAGTCATATGAAGGCAGTGCTTCCTTAGATAACTTCTTCTTTGCATAACTTAATATTTCCTAAGCAAGTTTATCAGTACCAGTTTTTATTACTTCAAGTTTCTCCTGCATCAGAATAACACAAACATTCCACTTAGAAACCTTCAGCACTAAGAGCTTCACTAAATGACATTTCCCCTCTGGGGAGATGATTTTAAAAAAAAAATTTAAAAGGTATGACTTCTTGAAAATGATCAACAGTGAATTTGATCAAAAGGAACAAAGAATTCATTTAGAAAGACAATAGTTACTCTGCTCAAAAATGCATTATTAGAGGAACTTAATAATATATCTACTTTCTTTTCCACTTTTACGAATAATATAGAACCTTGGATCATGGAGAGTTTTTGTATTTGCCTGTGGTACTCCTGGTGAGTATTCAGCCCCAAAAGACAGGAAATAGGGCTTTCCAAAGCAGGGACACTGCGGGTTTTGCTTGGAACCTTGGGGTTTTGTTTTGTTTGTTTTGTTTTTATTCACGAGCTTTCCTGCTCCTCCACTCCCACAATCACTCCTCTGATCTCTTCTCCCCTTCTCCTCTAAGAGAGTGGAGGCCCCACACACAGGTACATCAAGTCTTTGCTAAAGGGAAAAACAAAGAATTTGACTGAATTAATATTTTTAAAGAAAAGAATCAAATGGAGAAGGTACTAAAACTACGCTTCTAAAGCTTGACCCCATATTTTCTAGGTATTTTCAAGTTCAACTGAAAGTTCTGAAACTATTACCACATCCCCACCTCAAGAGTTTGCTTCTATCACTTGTCCTAGAAGCTTTCCTCAGAAGACAGTCTAGACACATTCCAAAGTTGTTAGGAATCTCTGTTGTAAATGGGGTGAAGGGTGATGCCTCTGGAGACAATACCCAACTTGTAATAGACGGAAATCAGTAGATGGAAAGATGGGGAGGGGGTTCTGTAAAAACTCTGATAGGTCCCTCATGGAATTGACTCACATAATGAACTGCTATTGCATTTAGTGGACCTACCACCATGCTCTGGGGAAGAAGCTGGGTTTGATATCCCTTCAGTTGCTACCTGTGGCCAGCAAAGTCTCCAGAAAAATGAGTGCCTGCTGTGGTGGTTTGAGTAAGAGTGGCCCCCACAGGCTCATGTGTTTGAATGCTTGGCCCATAGGAAGTGGCACTTTTAAGAGGTGTGGCCTTGTTGAAAGAAGCACGTCACTGTGGGAGGAGGGGGGAGGCTTAGAAGTCCCAGAATCTCAAGTCACTTTCACTTCTGCTGCCTGTGGATCAAGAAGTAGAACTCTCAGTTCCTTCTCCAGCACCATGTCTGCCTGCATGCCGACATGTTTCCCACCATGACAATATTGGACTAAACCTCTGGAACTGTAAGCTAGCTATTAAATGTTTTCCTTTATAAGAGTTAGTGTGGTCATGTTATCTCTTCACAGTAATAAAACACAAACTAAGACACCTGTCTTGTTTCTCATCACAAGAGTAATGTTGAGATTTTGTTCTAGCAAGTCTGAATCAATCTGAAAACTCCCTGACAAAGCTAAGGTCTTCAAGCACCTAAATTTTATTAAAAAGAGCCCATTGAAGTTGGTGAGAAATGGAAACTTTTGAAATATTGATTTGTGAACTGCTTAATTAAAATACTTATGAAAAGAACCAGAAATGAATTTTAAGATACAGGGAGTACTAAAGATCATTTATAATTTAGTTTCTCAGCTATAAGTGCCATTTTGTCTTTGACTTTCAATGATTTTGTATGGGAATTATCCCCAGGAGTTTCTCAAACCATACCCTACACCTTAAAGTTCTGCTCATACTCTCAGTATGCTCTTGACAGCAGAAACTCTTCTGACCACAAAAACCTGGTTCTAACATGTCTCTCAAGAGAAATGGGTACCCTTGATAATGAACATGCATTTTCTAAATTAAAAACCCTGTGCTTTATTAAATTGATATTAACAAATGCATGGGCACATTATTTTTTCTTTTTTATTGGATATTTTATTTATTTACAATTCAAATGTTATCCCCTTCCCGTTTCCCCTCCAGAAACCCCCTATCCCATTCTCCCTTCCCCTGCTTCTATGAGGGTGCTCACCCACCCACACACTCCTGCCTCCCTGCCCTGGCATTCCCCTACACTGGGGCATTGAGCCTTCCCAGGACCAAGGGCCTCTCCTCCCACTGATATCTGTCAAGGCCATTTTTTATTTCTTCCTTGAACAAGTTATCACTGAGTAAAGTATTTTTAGCTTCCATGTGTATGTGAACTTTCTGTTGTTTTGTTGTTATTGAAGACCAGTCTTAGTTCATGGTGATCTGATGAGATGCATGGGATTATTTCAATTTTCTGGTATCTGATGAGACCTGTTTTGTGACCGATTATATGGTCAGTTTTGGAGATGAGGTTCTATAGATATCAGTTAGATCCATTTTGGTTCATAACTTCTCTGAGTTTCATTGAGTCTCTGTTTATTTTGTGTTTCCATGATCTGTCCATTGATGAGATGAGATGTTGAAGTCTCCCACCATTATTGTATGAGGTGTAATGTGTGCTTTGAGTTTTAGTAAAGTTTCTTCTATGAATGTGGGTGCCCTGCATTTGGAGCATAGATGTTCAGAATTGAGACTTCTTGCTAGATTTTTTTCCTTTGATGAGTATGAAGGGTCCTTCCTTATCCTTTCTGATAACTTTTTGTTGAAAGATGCTTTTATTCAATATTAGAATGGCTAATCCAGCTTGTTTCTTGGGACCATTTGCTTGGGCCAGCCTCAGATCCTGGGTGCAGATAGAGATCGGATGGATCCTGTCCCCAAATGCTCCACTGTTCCTGTGCCCTGTGCACTCCTGGTGGGTCCAGCTTTGGACAGATATTGGAGCAAAAGTAGTGATCTCACCTCTGGGCTTAGGAGTGAGAGCACTCCTGAGAGACCAGATCTCTCCTGTTGGAATTTGTGTGCAGAGCACTGTGGGACGGGGCCACATTATTTTAAATGCTAATATAACTAATTACTAATATTATTAATATACACTAAGAACTCACATTGAAAACTTTAAATTGAACAACTATTTGAGTATTCGTGTTTATTACATACACAAATATAGTTGATAACGAATAAAATAAGTCCATAATTGTGAACGTGTATTATTTAAGATTTATGCTTAGACAACAATGTTGTATTATTTACAGAAAAAGTTTTTGACTCCTAAAACGTCTTCTTGCTGTGTCTACATCCAAAACAAACATGTAATTGTCGGTTTTCTCTGCAACTGGTTGTTCTTTTCTCTTCTTTTTATTTTTTTATTCATTTTATTTTATTTTTTTTAATTTACATTCCAAATCATTTCCCCTTTCCCATTTCCTCCCTCCCCGAAAGTCCCATAAGCCCCCTTCCCTCCCTCTTTTCTCCATTCAACCCCCTCTCGTTTCTCTATCCTGGCATTCCCCTACATCCAGTCTTTCCAGGACCAGGGGTCTCTCCTTCCATCTTCCTAGAAATCTATTGATATGTGGATTGTGTCTAGGGTATTCCGAGATTCTGGGTCAATATCCCCTTATCAGTGACTGCATACCATGTGTGTTCTTTTGTGATTGGGTTACCTCACTAAGGATGATATTTTCAAGATCTGACCATTTGCCTAGGAATTTCGTGAATTCATTGTTTTTAATTGCAGAGTAGTATTCCATTGTGTAGATATACCACATCTTCTGAATCCATTCCTCTGTTGAGGGACATCTGGGTTCTTTCCAGCTTCTGGCTATTATAAATAAGGCTGCTATGAACATAGTGGAGCATGTGTCCTTATTGCATGCAGGTAAAGCCTCTGGGTATATGCCCAGGAGTGGTATAGCCGGATCCTCCGGGAGTGTCATGCCCAGTTTTCTGAGGAACCGCCAGACTGCTTTCCAGAGTGGTTGTACCAGCTTGCAATTCCACCAGCAGTGGAGGAGTGTTCCTCTTTCTCCACATCCTCGCCAACAACTGCTGTCTCCTGTGTTTTTGATCTTAGCCATCCTGACTGGTGTGAGATGGAATCTCAGGGTTGTTTTGATTTGCATTTCCCTAATGACTAAGGATGATGAACATCTCTTTAGGTGCTTCTCAGCCATTAGATATTCTTCAGGTGAGAACTCTTTGTGTAGCTCTGTACCCCATTTTTTAATAGGGTTACTTGCCTCTCTGGAGTTTAACTTCTTGAGTTCTTTGTATATCTTGGATATTAGCCCTCTGTCGGATGTAAGGTTGGTAAAGATCATTTCCCAGTTAGTTGGTTGCCGCTTTGTCTTTTTGACAGTGTCTTTTGCCTTGCAAAAACTTTGTAATGTAATGAGGTCCCATTTGTCTATTCTTGATCTTAGAGCATAAGCTATTGTAGTTCTGTTCAGGACATTCTCCCCTGTGCCCATATGTTCAAGGTTCTTGCCTAGTTCCCTTCTATTAGTTTCAGTGTGTCTGGTTTTATGTGGAGATCTTTGATCCACTTAGAATTGAGCTTAGTGCAAGGAGATAAGAATGGGTCAATTTGCATTCTTCTGCATGTTGACCTCCAGCTGAGCCAGCACCATTTGTTGAAAAGGCTATCTTTTTTCCACTGGATGGTTTTAGCTCCTTTGTCAAAGATCAAGTGACCATAGGAGTGTGGATTCATTTCTGGGTCTTCAATTCTGTTCCATTGATCTACATGTCTGTTACTGTACCAATACCATGCAGTTTTTAACACTATTGCTCTGTAGTACAGCTTGAGGTCCGGGATACTGATTCCCCCCGAGGTTCTTTTACTCTTGAGAATAGTTTTAGCTATTCTGGGTTTTCTGTTATTCCAGATGAATTTTTGAATTGCTCTTTCTAACTCTATGAAGAATTGAGTTGGGATTTTGATGGGGATTGCATTGAATCTGTGTATTACTTTTGGTAAGATGCTCATTTTTACTATATTAATCCTGCCAATCCATGAACATGGCAGATTTTTCCATCTTCTGAGGTCTTCTTCAATTTCTTTCTTCAGAGACTTGAAGTTCTTGTCATACAGATCTTTCACTTGTTTGGTTAGAGTCACGCCAAGATACTTAATATGGTTTGTGGCTATTGTGAAGGGTATTATTTCTCTTACTTCTTTCTCAGCCTGCTTATCCTTTGAGTATAGGAAGGCTTCTGACTTGCTTGAGTTGATTTTATATCCGGTCACTTTGCTGAAGTCGTTTATCAGCTGTAGGAGTTCTCTGGTGGAGTTCTTTGGGTCGCTTAAGTATACTATCATATCGTCTGCAAATAGTGATAGTTTGACTTCTTTCTTTCCAATTTGTATCCCTTTGACCTCTTTTTGTTGTCTAATTGCTCTAGCTAGAACTTCAAGTACTATATTGAAAAGATATGGAGAGAGAGGGCAGCCTTGTCTAGTCCCTGATTTTAGTGGGATTGCTTCAAGTTTCTCTCCATTTAGATTGATGCTGGCTACCGGTTTGCTGTAAATTGCTTTTACTATGTTTAGATATGGGCCTTGAATTCCTGATCTTTCCAAGACCTTTAGCATGAAAGGATGCTGAATTTTGTCAAATGCTTTCTCAGCATCTAATGAGATGACCATGTGGTTTTTTTCTTTGAGATTGTTTATATAGTGGATTACATTGATGGATTTCCTTATATTGAACCATCCCTGCATCCCTGGGATGAAGCCTACTTGATCGTAGTGAATGATCGTTTTGATGTGTTCTTGGATTCGGTTGGCAAGAATTTTATTGAGTATTTTTGCATCGATATTCATAAGAGAGATTGGCCTGAGATTCTCTTTCTTTGTCGGATCTTTGTGTGCTTTTGGTATTAGTGTAATTGTGGCTTCATAGAACGAGTTGGGTAGTGTTCCTTCTGTTTCTATTTTGTGGAACAGTTTGAAGAGTATTGGTGTTAGGTCTTCTTTGAAGGTCTGATAGAATTCTGCACTAAAACCATCTGGACCTGTGCTTTTTTTGGTTGGAAGACTTCCAATGACAACTTCTATTTCTTCAGGGGTTATAGGACGGTTTAGATGGTCTATTTGATCCTGATTTAATTTTGGTACTTGGTATCTGTCAAGGAAATTGTCCATTTCCTCAAGATTTTCTAGTTGTGTTGAATACAGGTTTTTGTAGTAGGATCTGATGATTTTTTGAATTTCCTCAGTTTCTGTTGTTAACTCTCCCTTTTCATTTCTGATTTTATTAATTTGGATACTATCTCTGTGCCCTCTGGTTAGTCTGGCTAAGGGCTTATCTATCTTGTTGATTTTCTCAAAGAACCAACTCCTCGTTTTGTTGATTCTTTGTATGGTTTTATTTGTTTCTACTTGATTAATTTCAGCCCTGAGTTTGATGATTTCCTGCCTTCTACTACTCTTTGGTGTATTTGCTTCTTTTTGTTCCAGAGCTTTCAGGTGTGCCATTAAGCTGTTAGTGTATGCTGTCTCCCGTTTCTTTTTGGCGGCACTCAGGGCTATGAATTTTCCTCTTAGCACTGCTTTCATTGTGTCCCATAAATTAGGGTATGTTGTGCCTTCATTTTCATTAACTTTCAAAAAGTCTTTGATTTCTTTCTTTATTTCCACCTTGACCAAGTTATCATTGAGTAGAGCATTGTTCAGCCTCCATGTGTACGTGGGTTTTCTTTTGTTTTTGTTGCCATTGAAGACCACCCTTATTCCATAGTGATCTGATAGGAGGCATGGGATTAGTTCTATCTTCTTATATCTGTTGAGGTCTGATTTGTGACCAGTTATATGGTCAATTTTGGAGAAGGTACCATGAGGAGCTGAGAAGAAGGTGTATTCTTTACCTCAAGGATGAAATGTTCTATATATATCTGTTAGTTCCAGTTGGTCCAAGGCTTCAATTAGATTCACTGTGTCCCTGTTTAGTTTCTGCTTTCCTGAACGATCCATTTCAGAGAGCGGGGTATTGAAGTCACCCACTATTATTGTGTGCGGTGCGATGTGTGCTTTGAGTTTTAGTAAAGTTTCTTTTACGAATGAGGGTGCCCTTGCATTTGGAGCATAGATATTCAGAATTGAGAGTTCTTGATGGTGGATTTTTCCCTTGATCAGTATGTAGTGTCCTTCTGTGTCTTTTTTGATGACTTTAGGTTGAAAATCAATTTTATCTGATAGTAGGATGGCTACTCCACCTCGTTTCTTGGGGCCATTTGCTTGTAAAATTGTTTTCCAGCCTTTTACTCTGAGGTAGTGTTTGTCTTTGACACTGAGGTGCGTTTCCTGCATGCAGCAAAATGCTGGGTCCTGTTTACGTATCCAGTCTGCTAGTCTATGTCTTTTAATTGGGGAATTGAGACCATTGATATTAAGAGAGATTAAGGCATAGTGATTATTGCCATCTGCCATTCTTGACGCTGTCTTTATGTTTGAGTGGTTATCTACTTTTGGGTTTGATTCAAGAAGGTTATTATCTCATTTTTTCCAGGGTGTTGTTTCTCTCCCTGTATTGGAGGTTTCCACCTATTATCCGTTGCAGGGCTGGATTTGTGGAAAGATATTGTGAAAATTTGGTTTTATCATGGAATATCTTGGTCTCTCCATCTATGGTGATTGAGAGTTTTGCTGGGTAGAGTAGTCTAGGCTGGCATTTGTGCTCTCTTAGTGTCTGCATGAGATCTGCCCAGGATCTTCTGGCTTTCATAGTCTCTGGTGAGAAGTCTGATGTGATTCGGATAGGTCTTCCTTTGTATGTTACTTGGCCCTTTTTTCTTACTGCTTTTAGTATTCTTTCTTTGTTTAGAACATTCAGTGTTTTGATTATTATGTGACGGGAGGTATTTCTGTTCTGGTCCAGTCTGTTTGGAGTTCTGTAGGCTTCTTGTACGTTCATCGGCATCTCTCTCTTTAAGTTAGGTAAGTTTTCCTCCATAATTTTGTTGAAGATGTTTACTGGCCCTTAAGTTGCAAATCTTCACTCTCATCTATACCTATAATCCTTAAGTTTGGTCTTCTCATTGTGTCCTGGATTTCCTGGATGTTCTGGGTTACACGTTTTTTGCATTTTGCATTTTCTTTGACTGTTGAGTCGATGCTTTCTATGGTATCTTCAGCACCTGAGATTCTTTCTTCCATCTCTTGTATTCTATTGTTGATGTTTGCATCTATGACTCCTGATTTCTTCCCAAGGTTTTCTATCTCCAAAGTTGTCTCCCTTTGTGATTTCTTAGTTATTTCTACTTCCTTTTTTAGTTCCTGGATGGATTTGCTGAGATCCTTCACTTGTTTGTTTGTATTTTCCTGTATTTCTTTAAGGTATTTTTGCATTACCTCTTTCAGGATTTCTTCCTGATGACCCACGTTCTCCTGTATTTCTCTGAGCGATTTTTGTGTTTCCTCCTCATGGGAATCCATCTGTTGATCCATTGTCTCCTGCATTTCTTTAAGCAGTTCTCATGTTTCCTTTGTAAGGGCATCTAACCGTTGATTCATTTCTTTAAGCAATTGTTGTGTTGTCTCCTTAAGGGCATCCGTCTGTTGACCCATATTCTTCTGCATTTCTTTATGCAATTTTTGTGATTCCTTTGTGAGTGCATCTACCCGTTGATTCATCTTGTTAAGCGATTTTTGTGTTGTCTTCTTGTGCACCTCCATCTTTTGATCCATGTTCTCCCGCATTTCTCTAAGCGATTTTTGTGTTTCCTTTGTAAGGGCTTCTAACTGTTGATTCACGGTCTCCTGTAATTCTTTATGAGATTTATTTGTGTCCTTCTTGTGATCCTCTAATAGCATCATGAGAAGTGATTTTAAATCCAGATCTCGTCTTTCGGGTGTGGTGGGGTATCCAGGACTTGCTGCTGTTGGAGAGTTGGGTTCGGATGGTCCCATATTACTTTGATTTCTGTTAGTAACATTCCTACGTTTGCCTTTTGCCATCTGGATACCTCTGATGTTAGTTGGTCCTGCTGCCACTGGCTGTTGGTTGGACCTCCTGTGAGCCTGCAAAGCTATTTCTGCCCCCCCTGGATTACCAGGATTCCCCTGGCACCGATTTCTGGGGCCTGCCTGCTCCTGAGTGACTTTGGAGCCCTAATGTGCCTTGCCCCAAGTGATCTTATATTGGGGAGGCCTTGCACATCCAAAGGCTCAGCCTAGTGGATTCCTGGAGCAGAGGTCGCCAAAGGGAGGCTGGTAGGCTCCTGCCCTGTGCAGGGGTGTGTGATCTCTCCTAGGGGGGGAGGGGGCGTCCCTCTGCCAGGCAGAAGTCCCACAGCAGAGCTAGCACGCTGGTTACTGTAGATCCGCCCAGCTCTTGGGAGCCACGTGCACACAATCCGCCCGAGACCCAAGCGATATTATGCCTGTCTGTCTCAGAACCTGGCTGTCCCAACTTCCCAGCCACTGGAGCAAAGATGGAGGAGTGCACTCTGCACACTCTCCGTGGCGCTGCTCACCTTGCAGACGCGATGGCCTGCAGATCTGGCACCCAGAGGACCACAGCGCTGACCCGTTCTCGGGCACAGACGGAAGCCCCAACAGGCCGTGTCCCAAGTGATGTTATATTGGGGAGAGAGCCTGGATACCTTTCTCTTCAGTGCAGTCTGCGGGAACAGAGGTCGCGGAAGGAAAGCTGGTAGGCTCCCGCCCAGTGCGGGGTCCCTCTGCCAGGCAGAAGTCCCACAGCAGAGCTGGCGAGCTGGTTACTGCAGATCAGCCCAGCACTTGGGAGCCGCATACACACAAGCCGCCCGAGACCCAAGCGATATTATGCCTGTCTGTCTCAGAATCTGGCTGTCCCCTCTTTTCTCTTCTTTAAACTCAAACTGTGAGTCTATGGTATTGTTAAAACATAGTTTACACTTAGTGTTGTCTTGGCTGGTTTTTATATCAACTTGACCCAAGCTAGAGTCATCAGAGAGGAAGGAACCTCATTTGAGAAAAATCCTCTGTAAGATCAGGCTGTAGGCAAGCCTGTAAGGCTTTTTCTTAATTAATGATTGATATGAGAGGGCCCAGCTCATTGTAGATGGTGATGCCCCTGGTCTTGTGGTTTTGGGTGCTGTGTGACAGGGCAAGACAAGGCAGATATCATTCCATCTTGTATTCTTTCTGAGACCATTTCACTTTTAACTAGAATTTGACCTCCTCGAAGGAGAATCCCATGGAAAACTACCCAGCTCTGCTCTAGGAACTCAAGGTCAAGATGCCATAGCTAACTTATCTTAATTTGTGCAAACCTCCCCCCTTTAGCTAACCAATTATCTTAGCTTAACCCCATTCAGTTAATTGCTTATCTTATATTCTACTAAACGCTTGCTTACTTGAAGATACCCATCCCTCTACACCTGCAGAGATACCAGAATGTGGTTTTGTCTTTAAAAACCCCTTGGTCTAAGTTTCTGGGGCCACACTTAGGACCCAAATACCTGACTGTATTTGGAAAAGAGATGAAATAGAGACTTTTGATTGGCTATAAACTGTGCTTGAGTGGTCCTCTCTGCTGGTGTCCTCCCTGTAATAGAAGAAAGCAGATTGAGCAAGTCATGAGAAACAAGTCTGTAAGTCTGGCCTCTGCATTAATTCTTGCCTCCAGGTTCCTGCCCTAAGTGCTTTCAGTGATGAACTATTATATAAAAATCTGAGTGAAATATACCTTTTCCTCCACAAATTGCTTTCAGTCATAGAGTTTCATCACAGCAGTAGAAACCCAAAGATGTATTGTTTTTAGGCTTCCAGCAGTGTCCTATCCTGACTCAAATAATCGTGAATGATCTATTGCTTTTCTAGGCAGACAACACAGAAACCCAAAATTAAGGCATTTCTAATTAAATTATAAACTTTTCAGATAATGTGTCTGGCTGTTTATATCCAAAACTAGGAGCTCATGATAAACTTGTTAACCCTTGTCCTTGTGCCTGAAGTTTTTATGCTGCGTGTAGGTATCACAGTGACCCAGCTGAAGAAGTCTCTGCCCATTCTGTACAAAGGGCTGTATAATAGCTCTTTAGCTACTATTCTGCATTTGTTTTGAAGCAATGCATAATGTCATACAACCAGTACAATATCATGCAGAGGAAACTCACTAGCTTCAAATTTCTATCCCTCTCCACCTACCTGTGCGCATGCAACTTGTCAACTAATTGTTTTGATGTCTCTGCAATTTTACCTTTTGGGAGCATCCTACAGTCAGAATCACAGTGCGTTTGGTCTTTTTGTTGAACAGTTTGTATGTATTATTCTGCCATGTAGTGCTGAGTTTGTCCCCATTTTCATCTTTTGAAGAACAACTTAGTTGTTTCCAATTTGGGGCCACTCTATGTATAAAGATATAATACAACTTTATATTCAGTTTTTATGTGGACATGTCTGCAACTCATTTAGGTAAATTCCCAGGAATGACATTGTTGGATCACATGATGAAAATATATTTTACTGGTAAAACAATGTCAAACTGTCTTTCAAATTGATGACAAAAGATTGTGAGCTTTTGCCTACAGAAATATTTTCCCTCCAAACCAGTGCAATCCTGTGCTAATGGTATAACTTGAATAAAGGCCCATAGCCAAATATACCTCGTGAGGCTACCTCGTAAGTTCTTTGTCTAGCCCCTAACCTAGTCATATGCATTAAAAAATCTCCCAAAGTATTCTGGAGGTATGAAATTTACTACTACAGTTCCTTGGGTGTTACATACATTTTTAATATTGAAACAATTGGAACGATTACCTCTTAAAGAATAACATATAAAACTGAGTGTGGTAAAAGACCAGTAATCTTGACATTTGAGAGGCTAAGGCAGGAGGATTTTGAATCCAGGGATAGCCTGTAATAATTGACAAGACTCTGCCTACAATAAAAAGAAAGCAAAAGCCAACTTGTGTGACATTTATCATAGGATATATTAGTGAACAAATGTCACTCTGAGGGCATTCATTATTGTGTTAAATCTTATTTTCTGTAGCTTCGATTAGCAGGAAGCCATAATCTGAAAGAATATAGTAGAAGTTTGAATTATTCTTACTTTTTAACACTGGATAGATTAGTGAAATCACCTGATTTGGATTTGGGTTCGGAAAAATAAATAAATAAATAAATAAATAAATAAATAAATAAATAAATAAATGGAGTCTTATCTGCTGTAGGAGCCTGCAGAGAGTCAGGAAAACAGATGGATGGAGGAACAGAAAGAGCAGGGACTGCTTTCCCAGCAGACCAGAAGCGTTACATCGACCCACTTCCCCCTAGTAATAAAGGCAGAAAGAATGCTTAGCATTTGAAACAGTCACAAGCAGCTCATGCACTACGATTTATTCTATAGTGATCAATTGTTTGTTTAAAAGTACTACCTCATATCTTAACAGAACATTCTAATAAAGCAAGTTTGATCTGGTAACACTGAGTTGATGGTCAGTGGACATCTTCTAAGGAAATGTTCGATCAAGGATCTTTTAATGAAGAGACTCGGGAATGCTCAGCTATCTGCCACTAAGTATTCTTGCATTCATTACCCTATAGGATACATGTCATGGTATTAGATCATCACTAAACATTCAAGAGGGTGTCATACATATGTTCTGTAAGAATGCCATCTGTCTTATTCATCGTGTTGATTAGGTCTATCTAATATTCTGAGTGACCTTTTGGATTATGGATCAGAAGTCTTCACAAGGTAAGTATTCTAGACATGTTGTGGGCAAGAGCATGTTAACTAATACTTTACAGTAAATGTATCTACTACATATCTTAACACAACCATCAAGGAAGAAAACCGAACACCTGCCCATTAGGATTCAGAGTTGATATGAATAAAATTTTTCATTTTTCTGTGATTGCAACTGAAACCTCCTTTTAGTGTTTTTGAAATATAATTGAAACTTACTTTAAAAATGGGTCTTTTCATAAAATATTCCCTGAGTCAATATATTATAGGAAAAAAATGTTCATTGTAGTTTAGCTGTCATTCCTACTTAACGTATATGAACACAAACCTCAGTAACCAAGGACAAGGATAAAGCTAATTTATTTATGGCAATGAATAGTAAATGCCAGAAAACCTGTCACATCTGGCTTAAAATATTCCCTAGAATGTAATATTTCACACTTATGGTATTTGTAGAAGCACAAAAGTGCATACCTCTTGGTATTTATAACAACATCAAATCTTTCTGTTATGATATCTTGGCAGGAAAAAAGCTGAAAGTTGCAGCCTTTAAATAAATGAATTTTAAGCACTTTGTTGTATAGTTAAAACTCTAGCATTGAACTAAATGAGTTTTCATCTGCTCACACCTCCCTGGGTTACTTGTTAGCCAAGTGCCCCCATAAACATCTGTAACTCCAGCTCCTATGGAGGCAGAGAGAGGAGGATTGCTGGAGTGCTAGCTGGGAGTGGAGCAGCATTTTGGATGTAAATAAAAAATAAATAAATATTAATAAAATTAAATAAAATAGAAATTCAAAATATTAGATAGAAAACATGCTACAGGATGATGATATGAGTGTGTGAAGACAGGAAAAAGTGCAAGGGGAAGTATGAGCTGTCCATGGCTGTAGCTAAGTCCAGGTCTTAACTGTAATGAGTATTTATATGTGTACAGATGGTCCAAAGCTGCATAGTGGTGCACTTTGTAGGAAGAGACAGGAGAGTCAGGAGTTCAAGGTTATCCTAAGCAACACAACAAGTTTGAAGCAGCCTAAACTTTATGAGATGCTGTCATAAATAACAAAACATTATATTATATTATATTATATATTTTAAATATGTACAGTTCATTTGATATAAGAGCTAGCTCAGTAAAACTCTTACTAGAATACTTAAATAACTATTGAGAGAAGTTTTCAAGTCTTCAGCTCTGAACATTTTCTTGCTGTCTTCCTTACTAAAAAGGTAATAATGGATATTGGTTCAGTTATCTTCTGGCATCTCACTGTGAGCATATGAAAGTCTGATCTGAGAATGGCAGGGTGACTTTTAAAGGGTAAGTCTGGTGATGTGCAGCTAAATGGACTTTCTGAAAGAAACATGAAGTAAACCTCTCACTTGGAAAATTTGTTTAACTATAAGATGTGAATGCTTTGATTAATATCTGATTGGTAAAATTCCTAAAAACAGGACAATAGGCTCTTGCAACATGATGTTAGCCAGCTCCAACATACCAAGGAAGATTTTTGTCAAAGATGAAAACATTCTAAAAGTGAGTTGGACAGTGATCCTTGTCAGTCCTCTGTGATGTATTAAGGACAGTAACTTTGACTTTTCATTAGAGGATGGATCATGAGAATAGTTTAATATCATTGACCTCAGTAGGCAAAGCCATTTTTTCACAGATTTAAATTTTAAGCTAAGAATTCAGAGCCTTGTCATTCATGCTAGTACAAGTTTCTTAGAAGCAGCATTAAAACAGATAACCTCCATAACATTGCCTACATTTTATTAGAGGGAAACCTTACTGAAAAGCAGAAGAGTATGGGAATTTTTCACCATTGTTTACTGAAATATATAGTGCTGAGGTTTTTGGCAAAGGTTATTTAATTTGGGGGGTGGGGAAGGTAAAGTATTTCTCTATGTAACTCTGGCTACCCTGGAACCTGCACTATAGAGTAGGCAGGCCTCAAACTCGGAGGTACACCTGCTTCTGACTCCCCACTAGTATAATTAAAGGTGTGTGACACCACACCCTGCATGTTTGGCTTTTTTTTTTAATAAGATGATATATACTGGAATGGAAAGAGATCTGCTCACCACCAGAAAGAAAAGAGAAGGTACCACAAGGTGCTGAGAAGAAGGTATATTCTTTTGTTTTAGGATAAAATGTTCTATAGATATCTGTTAAATCCATTTGGTTCATAACTTGTTAGTTTCACTGTGTCTCTGTTTAGTTTCTATTTCCATAATCTGTCCATTGATGAGAGTAGGCCTTGTCAGGCATCAATGGAAGGAGAGGCCCTTGGTTCTGTGAAGGCTCCATGACCCAGTGTAGGGGAATGCCAGGACAGGGAGTGGGTGGGTTGGTGAGCAGGGGGAGGGTGGATGGGATAGGGGGGGTTTCTGAGGGGAAACCAGGAAAGGAGATAACATTTGAAATGTAAATAAAGAAAATATCTAATAAATTTTTTTAAAAAAAATTCCTTACTGAAAATAAAAAGAATGAGATTGCTTATAAGAAAGGAGAAGGTCCCAGGATTCTTTCAAGACCTGCCCTCCAGTGACCTACATTCCTCCCACTAGATCCTCCTTAAAGGCTCCATCATCTCCTCTCAAGAATCATCATCAGCCCCTAGCTTTGGGAGCACACTTCATACCCAAACAACAGCAGTAAGTATCAACACTATTGTAATTGTGGAAATCCATCAGCACTGCTACAACTACAGCGGAGTAGTTTGATCACCTTTACACTTCCAAGACTGCCAGGAGCCTCCCAGCTTATATTGCCAGGAGCCTCCTAACCTGGAGCACATTGGGAAGAGACAGAGTAGAACTCTGGTGTGGCTTTAAAGACTGAGGGTCTCCAGACATTCTAACTCTCTAACTATACTGAAATGCTGATGATAACTTCTAAAATGTCCTAAAAACTTTCTTGCTCTTTCTGAGGGTAAAAAACTGCTGGCTTAGGTAATTGACACCTATAGCCAAACAGCAGGGGATTAAGTAATATGTTCTTTGTTCTATCCCTGCTAGTTGGAAGTCCCAGGAAGAAAAAGGGACACTTTGAAAAGTGATTATAGGATCATCTTAAAGAATTGAGAAGCTATCTGTCTATGTAGTGTCACTTCAAGACAGTGTATCTTCGTAAATCTGCAGAGATCTGCTCAAAAGGAATGGGCTAATACCTAGTGATTGTTATATATGTTTAATATAACAGAAAAAGCATATTAATAGCAGGAATCTTTCCTAAAATGATTTTCTTCATGGGCCTTGCCTACCAGAGTGGTCATCTCAGGAAGATCACCTGCTAGTTATTAGCTTGTCCTATGATGGCTCCTGACACAAGATAACTTTGTGGACATTAAAGTAATCACTAAAAGGTGACCAGCAAAGCACACACTACCATGGGTTAATAGTGGTTACCACATGCATACAGAAAAATTCTCAAGCTCCCTAAAATCACCTTTTGGTTATATCAACATATGTGTGGGAGAAGGGTCAGGGACATCTAGATGGCTTCACTATCAAGATGGAAGACATCTCTGACTCTGAACTGGGAGTGAGGTAGAGTGGGGTGGGGTAAGAGAAGAAAGGGTGACTGTGTTTCTCCACGCTCCTTGAGTTTTCAGTCTACGATACTGTTCCTAGGGAATCTGACTGTGCATAGTGAAAAAGTGCTTGATAAAAGCATTCAGTCTGAAAGAAGAGATATTCAAGAGGATATTTTCCAGCCAGGGCTGGTTCAGAAAAATGAGTTTTTAAATGTCCCTTTTAAGCTTGATTTTTCCTTTGTTAGACTGAGAAATAGTAATTTACTCATATTCATCTACATGACTGAGTGGTTGAATTTCTGACTCAAGATGATGTTTTAAATAATATTTCTCTTCAAGAGATTTGATCTTTGGAACATGGAACAGGTTCTGAAGATAGCTCTCTCAAAACAGAAGTTTATTCTCCTTTAAATTGTATTGCCACAGTCATAATGAGGACATCTTTTCTACTCTAGTTGAGAAATAAATGCCAGCCTTTAAAATATGAATAAGCAAAAGAAGATAAATAGTAAAACGGCTTTATATTTAAAATCCAGGAGGAAATAATCTGAGTAACTTTGAATAAGTAATGGTGACTAGGTTTGTTTATAAAATATTTAGTTAAACATTTATTTATTTATTAACAGCTAAATCAAATACCAAGAATTTTTAACTTGATAAACAAAAGAAGTGAATGGCAAAATCATTTCCATCTTTTATATAGATGATTTTTGTACCAGGAAGATCACAGCTCTCTAATGTCCCTATTCTAAGTAAAATGATACATTGTTTGCCCTTGGGGTCAGATAAAAAAATAGAACAAACAGAAGGTTGTTTCCAAAAAGATATGCCTAAATATGAATTGTTTCTTTTAAAAAGAAAACCTTTTTAATTTCCAATTAGCAGAAAAATTAAGCTATTATTAGCTACCTTTCACCCATTCAGGCAGTAAAACCAAACCAAACCAAATCAAAAAACAAAAAACAAACAAACAAAAAAAAACCTCCTCTGAAGGCAGATGTGGAAAATGACCTGAGCTTCTTCCAGATCAAGCATTTAGTGTCTCCAAGGTGATGATGTTTCCTGTGTCTGAGCTGTGCAGGACAATGGGAACTGTAGCCAGCATCTCTAAGGAACTATCACAAAACACGGTTACTTTGTCAGAGTCTGTACAAAGTAACACATGGAATCCATACTTTATGTAAACCTTAAGTCTACAAAGAAACCTAAAAAGACCTCAAAAGCAATCTGTATAATAGTCATTTATTTTGTATGAAAATTACACTTTCAATAAATTATCATTAAATATTTCTAATTTTTAAATCTTTAAAATTTATTCATTATCATTATTGGGGGTACTTATGTGCTATGATGCTTGTGTAAAGGTCAAAGGACAGCTCTGGAGTGAGTTCACTCCTTTGACCTTCATGTGGCCTCCACAGACTGAATTCAAGTTCTCAGGCTTGCCAGGCAGCCACTCATACCTGCCTGCTAAGCCATCTTATGTGCCCTATTACTCCATTTTTCTGGACCATATTTCAGTGATTTTAAAATATTTTTGGTTTCTTAAACTTTGTATCTCAAGTTATATTTCACTCAGGAGTTAAGAATAATAAGTTAACAATAATCTATACATATATGCTAACTCTTAAAACATAAGTATTTCTTCATATCTTCACATCTATTGACACTATCAAAGATATCTGGAACCTAAAATAATGAAAGTTCAACATTTTAATTTTGATTCAAAATTGCTCTAAATTTTAGCCAGGGAGATGACACAAGCCAGATGACTTTGGTCTTCTCCCTGGAACCCACGCAAAGAACTGGTTATAGGAGAACACATCTGTAATCCTGGCACATCCACAGTGAGAGGGTAGGCAGAGACAGGCTATCATCTAAAAGCCTATGGGCGAGCTACTCTGGAGTACACTGTGCAAAGCAGAAACAAGAGAGACTGTGACTCTACAGTGGAAGGAGAGAGTTGATGGTATCACCACATCTAAGGAAGTCAGCACAGCCTTCACCAGAACTGATTCTTTCATCACAGCAAACTGTGTGCTAAATAGTCCTCCCTTCTTTACAAATCACCCAGCCTCAGATGTTTTGTTAGAGCAGTGGAAAATGGATTAACAGGAATTGCAAAGCCTTATGAAAAAATTAAAATAACAAAATTTTAAAAAGAGAAAAATTTTGGAAACCTGGTTTTTTAAAAAGAGAAAAACTCACTTATTATTTAATAAAGCATGGCCCCTGGGCTCAAGCTCATTGGTTTTCAACCTGTGGTTGAGACCCCCTTTGGAGGTCAAATAACCCTTTCACAGGGGTCAAATATCCTATATATCAGATATTTACATTATGATTCATAACAGTAGCAAAAATTATAGTTCTGAAGTAGCAATGAAAATAATTTTATGGTGGGGGTCACCACAACATGAGGAACCATAATTAAGAGGTTGAGAACCATTTCTCTAGATGGGCATTTTCTTTGGAGGTGGTGGGAGGTGTGAATGAACAGGTAAGTGCCAGGGATATCAATTGTTCGTAGCAGAAAACAAAATGTCATTTTCAGGAAAACGCACATTTGCAAGGCTCCTGAAATGCTCTTGCAATGAAAATAACACCAGCAATATTAACCTACATTGACAACGTTGAGTTCAACAGGCAGTTTTTCTGAGTCTCAATTTTAACTGTCGTTGTGCATTAAGAAATGACAAAATTCAGCATCCTTTCATGCTAAAGGTCTTGGAAAGATCAGGAATTCGAGGCCCATATCTAAACATAGTAAAAGCAATTTACAGCAAACCGGTAGCCAACATCAATCTAAATGGAGAGAAACTTGAAGCAATCCCACTAAAATCAGGGACTAGACAAGGTTGCCCTCTCTCTCCATATCTTTTCAATATAGTACTTGAAGTTCTAGCTAGAGCAATTAGACAACAAAAGAAGGTCAAAGGGATACAAATTGGAAAGGAAGAAGTCAAACTATCACTCTTTGCAGACGATATGATAGTATACTTAAGCGACCCAAAGAACTCCACCAGAGAACTCCTACAGCTGATAAACAACTTCAGCAAAGTGGCCGGATATAAAATCAACTCAAGCAAGTCAGTAGCCTTCCTATACTCAAAGGATAAGCAGGCTGAGAAAGAAGTAAGAGAAATGATACCCTTCATGATAGCCACAAACCGTATAAAGTATCTTGGTATGACTCTAACCAAACAAGTGAAAGATCTATATGACAAGAACTTCAAGTCTCTGAAGAAAGAAATTGAAGAAGACCTCAGAAGATGGAAAAATCTGCCATGCTCATGGATTGGCAGGATTAATATAGTAAAAATGAGCATCTTACCAAAAGTAATACACAGATTCAATGCAATCCCCATCAAAATCCCAACTCAATTCTTCATAGAGTTAGAAAGAGCAATTCAAAAATTCATCTGGAATAACAGAAAACCCAGAATAGCTAAAACTATTCTCAAGAGTAAAAGAACCTCTGGGGGAATCAGTATCCCAGACCTCAAGCTGTACTACAGAGCAATAGTGTTAAAAACTGCATGGTATTGGTACAGTGACTGGCATGTAGATCAGTGGAACAGAATTGAAGACCCAGAAATGAATCCACACTCCTATGGTCACTTGATCTTTGACAAAGGAGCTAAAACCATCCAGTGGAAAAAAGATAGCCTTTTCAACAAATGGTGCTGGCTCAACTGGAGGTCAACATGCAGAAGAATGCAAATTGACCCAATCTTATCTCCTTGCACTAAGCTCAATTCCAAGTGGATCAAGGACCTCCACATAAAACCAGACACACTGAAACTAATAGAAAGGAAACTAGGGAAGAACCTTGAACATATGGGCACAGTGGAGAATTTCCTGAATAGAACTCCAATAGCTTATGCTCTAAGATCAAGAATTGACAAATGGGACCTCATTAAATTACAAAGTTTTTGCAAGGCAAAAGACACTGTCAAAAAGACAAAGCGGCAACCAACTAACTGGGAAATGATCTTTACCAACCCTACATCCAACAGAGGGTTAATATCCAATATATAAAAAGAACTCAAGAAGTTAAACTCCAGAGAGGCAAGTAACCCTATTAAAAAATGGGGTACAGAGCTAAACAAAGAGTTCTCACCTGAAGAATATCTAATGGCTGAGAAGCACCTAAAGAGATATTCATCATCCTTAGTCATTAGGGAAATGCAAATCAAAACAACCCTGAGATTCCATCTCACACCAGTCAGAATGGCTAAGATCAAAAACACAGGAGACAGCAGTTGTTGGCGAGGATGTGGAGAAAGAGGAACACTCCTCCACTGCTGGTGGGATTGCAAGTTGGTACAACCACTCTGGAAAGCAGTCTGGTGGTTCCTCAGAAAGCTGGGCATGACACTCCCAGAGGATCTGGCTATACCACTCCTGGGCATATACCCAGAGGCTTTACCTGCATGCAATAAGGACACATGCTCCACTATGTTCATAGCAGCCTTATTTATAATAGCCAGAAGCTGGAAAGAACCCAGATGTCCCTCAACGGAGGAATGGATTCAGAAGATGTGGTATATTTACACAATGGAATTCTACTCTGCAATTAAAAACAATGAATTCACGAAATTCCTAGGCAAATGGTCAGAACTTGAAAATATCATCCTTAGTGAGGTAACCCAATCACAAAAGAACACACATAGTATGCAGTCACTGATAAGGGAATATTAACCCAGAATCTCAGAATACCCTAGACACAATACGCATATCAACAGATTTCCAAGGAGATGGAAGGAAAGACCCCTGGTCCTGGAAAGACTGGATGTAGGGGAATGCCGAGACAGAGAAGCGAGAGGGGGTTGAATGGGGAAAAGAGGGAGGGAAGGGGGCTTATGGGACTTTCGGGGAGGGAGGAAACGGGAAAGGGGAAATGATTTTGAATGTAAATAAAAATATAAAAAATAAAAAATATATATATAAAAAATTAAAAAAAATTTAAGCCCAGTAAAAGTCAAATTACTTTAAAAAAAAAAGAAATGCCAAATATCAATCTCATTTTGTAAAGATTCTGAGAAATGCAGATGTTACAAAGATGTAAAGCTACTCCCAGACCAGAGTCTAGGAAGCAGGCAGGCATGATGGAGATGTTAGGCTAGTGAACAGCCAGGCAGATGAGTCTTCTGTTGTCTAGGGATCCTGACTTAGGAGACCTCCAGTGTGGATGCCCCAGGTGATCCAGATTTTACATAGACACAAAGGGATGGAGCAAGAGTCTTCATCCTTGTTTGCCATTGCTTCTCCATCACAGAGACCTGAAATCACAGTCTGAGCTTAATTTTAATCTGCTTATCCTCTGTGTTATCCAGTGGAGCAGAACCTACATTATAAATACATTACTTCAGACTGAGTTACATAATATGGACGGTGTCGTAGTTTCTTCTCCTGTTGCTATGATAAAATAGTTCACAAAAGCAACTTCAAAAAGAAAGAGCTTACTTAGTTCACAGTTCAAGGTACAGTCCATCAGGCCAGAAAAGGCAAAGCAACCGCTTGAAGATTAAATCAGAAGAAGAACACCATGAATGTATGCATTCAGCTAACTTTCTTCGTTTTATTCAGTCCAGGTTTGCAGCCATAAAATGGCACTATCAACAACAGAAGGGTCTCCCCACCTCAGTTAATGCAATCAAGACAATACCCCACAAGCATGCCCAGAGGGTCATCTCCTGGGTGATTCTAGATTCTGAAGAGTTGACAGTACTAACCATAACAAACTGTATAGCCCAGAAATCACTATGAATGCTGGAGAGGCTGGGAACCTGGTGGTCACTGATCTGTGAGTTGGACACTTCAGCAGTCTCAATCTGAGGCTGAAGGCCTGGAGGATTTCAGGAAAGCCAATGGGTTTCAGTATACATTCAAGCTGTTGAAGCTGGTTTGTGATATTCATAAAGAACAGCATCCGTGAGGCAGCAACAGAGTAGATGCACTCACGGATGAAGAATGTAACAAAGCAGGCAAAAGTAGCTCTGCTCTTCTCTCAGACCTCTTAGTATCTGTGCCACTGCTAGAAGGTTCTGTCTACTCTGAAATAGGTCTTTCCAGGAAATACTTTTGCAGACTAGACCAAAGGTATGTCTTTTAATTGGTATCATATCCAATCAAAATGATAATCAAGATTAACCATCACACCCCCCTGAGAATGAAAACATTTTACTGCTCTTATTTGATGGTTTACGCAAATTCAGACATAAATTTTACTGAAGTTTTCATGGTTTCTCTACCCTTTCTGAGTTTTAGTTTGCATCAATAATTTGATTATGGAATCTTTTGGCCACAGTCTAGAAAATTTGGGCATGTCAGGATTCTATGAGGTCTAGTCTCATGGAATATGGCTTCAAGGACAGCATCTGTCAATCAGCTGCACTCTCTGGGAAGCTGCCTTGAGCCCTGCTCCAGCCTCTGGAGAGGATGCTGGAGGTCTTAGCCTAAGGCCTAGCTCTTTTTTCTAAGGGACCTCACACCCTTCAAGGAAGACATGACACCCCTCCCCCTACTTTCAAAGACTCACCACCACCCCCCCTCGCCTTGGATAAGATCCTGGGTCCAGCTTCCCACTGAGCTTTATAAAACAGCATTAATCTCTAATATTTCTTGGGTTCTTTTTGTTAAATGAAGGTCTTGATTTCATGATGAGCGAGTTTATTTCAAGCTCTAGAATTTTCTTTTTGTGATAGAAAAGAAGTCTGTGATTAAATTTCACAGTATAATAATCATCGTGGGAGTTCAGAGCATGGTGGAAATAAAGAAGAAGCTGTATCAGCCACCCACAGGGGGGTTACTTTTTTGTTTCATTTTGCAATGCTGGGGATGAACCCAGGATTTCATACGTACTCAGCAATAGCTGGACCACAGGGCTCACTCCTAGCCAAGTAACATCTTTTATCGTTTCATTTACATGATAAGACAACAATTACAAAACTAGGCAAGCTTCAGACAGGGTATTTATTGTTATAATGTTCAATAAATATCTCCTTTCTCCCTCAAGCTTCCAAAGGGCAGATATATTATTAGAGGGTTATTTAAAGCATCATTTTTTTTCTCTCCAAAAGTCAAATTTCTAACTTTGTTTTGTTACTGTTAGTGAGCCCATCCACAGCTCAAGTCCAACCACTATCATTTAAGTGGCAAATTCAGCCAGTTGTTTGAGCCCCACATGGGAAGAAATTCTAAGGGTTTCTTTGCTTGCTTTATCTGGCCTAAGGAGAATGTGAATTCTCACTGTAATTTGATTATCAGTAGATGAGTCAATCGGTTCCAAGCTTTCCCAACCACCACTGCTGCTACAATTACAGATTCAACAACAAAATGAAGAGTATTTTCCATTGTGTGGAGCTAGGGATTTGTGAAAATTGCTTCTTTTGAGAAGTAGTCAGGCACAAAATTCACAGAAAATATGACTTTTCTGGACTGTTCTCATTTCTACCAGAGCACAGAACTGTTCCTATAATTGAAGACACAAGGCATTAAATTTATTCAATGGTCTCACTTTCATAATTCCTTTGTAAAGAATCTAGGATGATGGGAACCATAACATGAAAGTAGAAAGAGGAGGCAAACTACATACGAACATGCTAGAAGACATCTCTGATCATTTTTCTGGGGACTTGGGACAGGGCTTAAAATCAACAGCACCAATCATACCTAAGCACACTATGCCAAGAATCTTTGATTCTTCCCACTAAAATTTAAAATATTAACACACAACTGTGGCCTGCCCACTTGTCAGCTTATACATTACATAGAATGTCAGACCCTTCATTGTTCTTACTAGGAAGAGTTCATCAATGGAATAAACACTTCTGAAAACATTATTCCTGGAAATGGTTATTTAAACAGCATATGTTGTGCGTGCGGTACTATTCCTGGGTTGGCTAGATATGCACAAATGTCTACATCATGATGTCTAATTTAGTGAATCAGTGAGTTTATTGGGGTTACTTACAAGAGTGTGGATGAAGAGCTACTTACAGTAACAAAAATCAATCAAAGGCAGATGCATGATCAAAGCTCACTCCATCATGAGTGGCAGCTCAGGAAAGCTGGAAACCTAGAGCTCTCTTCATGACTTTAAGTTACCTTGGCAACCTGGAAGGCCTCTTCTCAGCAGTCCTTACTGTTGATAAATCCTTGGGGAGGATAGGATCTTATAAACCTGGCAAGTTTCCAGGACTTCCTGAGACTTTTGAGTTGTTTGTTTTTTTAATCTTAATGAACCTACCTTTAGAACTTCCTGAGTCTTACAAGGAGATAAGAATGGATCGATTTACATTCTTCTACATGCCAACAGCCAGTTGAACCAGCACCTTTTGTTGAAAATGCTCTTTTTCCCACTGGATGGTTTTAGCTCCTTTGTCAAAGATCAAGTGACCATAGGTGTGTGGGTTCATTTCTGGGTCTTCAATTCTATTCCATTGATCTACCTGCCTGTCACTGTACCAATATCATGCAGTTTTTATCACAATTGCTCTGTAGTATAGCTTGAGGTCAGGGATGGTGATTCTGCCTGAGGTTCTTTTATTATTGAGAATAGTTTTCCCTATCCTGGGTTTTTGTTATTCCAGATGAATTTGGAAATTGCTCTTTCTAACTCTATGAAGAATTGAGTTGGAATTTTGATGGGGATTGAATTGAATCTGTAGATTGTTTTGGTCCTTCTTAAAAAGGGAATCAAAATACCCACGAGAGGAGATACAGAAACAAAGTGTGGAGCAGAGACTGAAAGAAAGGCCATTTAGAGACCACCCCACCTGAGGATTCACCCCATATACAGTTACCAAACCCAGACACTTTTGTGGATGCTAACAAGTGCTTGCTAACAGGAGCCTGATATAGCTGTCTCCTGAGAGGCTCTGCCAATGCCTGACAAATATAAAAGTGGATGTTCATAGACAACCAATGGACTGAGCAGAGGGTCCCCAATGGAGGAGCTAGAGAAAGACCCAAGGAACTGAAGGGGTTTGCAGCCCCATAGGAGGAACAACAAGATGAACCAACCAGTACACCCAGAGGTCCCAGGAACTAAACCATCAGCCAAAGAGTACACATGGAGGGACCCCATGGCTCCAGCCCCATATGTAGCAGAGGATGGCCTTGTTGGACATCAATGAGAGGAGAGACCCTTGGTCCTGTGAAGGCTCATTGCCCCAGTGTAGGGGAATGCCAGGACAGGGAAGCGGGAGTTGGAGGATTTGTGAGCAGGGGAAGGAGAGATGAGAAAAGGGGGTTTTCAGAGGGAAAATGAGGAAAGCAGATAACATTTTGAAATATAAATAAAGAAAATATCTAATAAATTTAAAAAACAAAATATAACTATGTCTATGATGCCAGCTTTCAAGAGGATGCTGCATTTTCCAAATCTCTTACTTTATTAAAGATATTTATTTTTAATATGCATTTGTATATGGTTGTGTACACGTGAGTGCAGATGCACACAAAGGCAGTAGATAGCTGGAGC